>JAFIRS010003059.1:0-159488 GCA_018342105.1 Gonioctena quinquepunctata | reverse complement strand
TCAATCTTAGTTTCCCAAAAACCATAAAATTGACTGAAATATCATTCAAATACTAAAAACTTTTTTATATCACGTAATTTTACTAAAAAACCATACCTGTAAAATTCAAGACAGTCTCATAATGGGGATAGATACACCTGACCCCTTTATTTTTTGGGGGAAATAATGAGATGTCAGGGCCCCATGCAAAGGCATTGGTTTTCATTTTTATGTTGACAACCCCTTTTTCTTCCCCCCAAAATTTGGGGGTTTCATTTTGGATGATCCCCCAAGGGGACTGTATTTGTTTATGTTCACCTAAAGGAAACAAAATTTTTCCCGCAACCCCATCCTAAAAAAATTACTTTTATTAAACCTTTCATCATTTGCAAAAATTTTAAAACCAAACCTGAATCACGCTCCTCAAACTCCGTACTTTGGGCAATTATAATGTCACGAAATGCATCGAATAACCATTCAAATCAGTTGATCGATTTTATACGTTTGGGGGAGAATTAATGATTTTATATCTGTAAATTTTGGGGTTTAAAATGATATAATTTCCCAAAAACATTTCCCATGTTGCCCTTTGGGATGGAGTTGTGCAATTTGATTTTTTTTCCAATTCTCGAGAAATTGGGGCTTAATTTTGTTGAAAAAAGGTGATATTTCTGTTTTTAATATTCTAAACCTAGAAAATTTGTTTTTTGGAAAGGGAATTTTTGGGAAATGATTTTTTAATGAGGTGTACAAACCCCCCAAGTGAAAACATGAATTCGTCCTGTGTGGGGAGTGTTCTATTGTGGGGATTGACTTGACAATATGGAAATGTCACATTTCAAAATTTCCCTGTATAAGGGGTGCGGGGGGAGTCATCGCCATTGTTCAATTTTAACCCTTTTTTCCCCCCAAAGGGCCTCCCTGGGGAAAATTTTCCCCCTTTATGTCGACGAAGATTAATACGGGTGAAAGCCCCCCAATCACACGAATACATTTTCACCGACTTGTTTTCAAAGTCACTGGGGGAGCAATTTATTCAAAACTTTTTCCCGGGAAAAATTTTTGAAATATCCCCACCCTACAACAAGTCCGATGCGATGGCAATCTGTTGGGGTTTTTTAGGAGATTCTCTTGATATTCCCAAAGCACTCCCTCAATACTCGCAGTTCATTCTTAGCTTTTCTTACAGGACAAACGCCCTCCCGTTTTGGGGAGTACAAGGGTTCATGAAGGTCATGACTAAAGGAAATAATGTATGCCACACCACAACATTAGTCAAGGTCAAAAAAAACATCGAGATCAAATCTTTTGGTTTCCGAAACAAACCCCAAAATCCCAAAAATCGGTCAAATCTCAAACTCAAAACTTAATGTCATATTCAAGGTCAAGTCGAATCTCAAAGTCGACCAAACCCAATATCAAAACTCAATGACAAATCTCAAAGTCAAATCTCAAGGTCAAACACACACACTGCACACCTGCAACTATTCAAGGTCACACGTGACGTCATAGTGGTGGGGGGAGACCCAGAACCGGCTTAAATCTCCTACTATCACATGCTTTTTTCTACGATAGTGTGATTGTTAGTATGAAATCCAAAAGTGGGCACCTCTAGCATGGATATCAGTGCTTTCCCATAGACTATGGTCTGCATATGCATCGCATCCTAGGAGGTTTTCCTTGGGCGCGTATGCCATTACTACGCCTAATAATGGTGGTGAGCAAACCTCCCCTCCGTCTGGGAAATATGCGGAGCTCACTATCCAGCTCTTGGCTCCTTCCTCTGTTGGCGTGGTCAGGATAGCTGTTACATTATCAGCGCTGCAGAGCGCCAGGATTTGTACTCATTACACACTGTTACTATATACAATACAAGTGCGTGGTTCTTTAATGCCTCCTTTGTATAGTATCTTACCTTGTTTGATTTTCAGGCCTGCAACCCTGGCTCCATGTACTCAGGATTCTTGCAGGTCTAGACCCTCGTTGTCGAACCTTCTACTCATGACAGCGCTGGCCGCCTTTGCATGGTGGAGGTTCACCTGCAGAACCAAGACCCCTGTACTCAGTTCTGTGCACTGAGCTGTTCGTCTGCCTTCTCCGAGGCTTCTTCAATTTCCATGGGCGTAACGCTCTTATGTGCTGTTTCCGTTTTGAGAGGGCTCACACCTTGGTGGTCTATTGATTCCTCTTCTTGGATTTCTAGGATCTACGGAGGGGGGCCTGCACCCTCCTCTGTGTTTGAACCCAATTTCGGGTTTTGTCTTCCCTTAACTCTGAATTTGATCCTTCTCAGGTTTAATAGGAAGACGTCTATTTTCTGGAGTTTCTCCAGGGATGCGCTATCCATCGAGAAAGCCCAGTTTTGACCTTTGTAGGAAGGGGTTTCACTCAACGCCGTCCAGAGGTCAATGTTGATCCCGTGATTGGCAACTTTGAGCTTTCGCAGGATTTTTTTCCCTTCTGGCCCTTGTCATCGGGGATGTGGCTGGTGCCGGCGATTGCTTCTGGAAGATCCTCTCCCTCCAAGGGCTCTATGGTTGGGATGGCATCTCTCAGCCTGTCTGCACTAGTGCGATCTGCGCACGTCATAATCAGCTAACCTGGTTTATGCGTGCATTTTGCAAAGCGCACTTGTGATCCCTCAAGGGGTATTTTGACGTGAGCCTCAGACTGCCTGGATTTCGATTAGCCTTTCCAGATTCAAATTCAATTTGGTTTCTGGAAACCCTTTGTCTACCATGACAACGTTGACTGACGCAAAGGCATCTCTGAAGGAAACTCCTTCTTGATTTGGTTTCTTTCTCAGAAGGAACATACTTGCTTCATGATTCTCATGTTATTTTTGAATTTTCCTTAGACATCGTATCTTCAGTAGCAACCAAATATCCCTTAACAGCTTAGGCCAACTATGTCTTCTTCTTCCAATAATTTTATGGTAATTGACTTGACTTAAAAGTAATTCCAACCTCTATCGCTCTATATATATATATGTATATATCCCAAAAAAAATGAAATCTTTCATCAGTATTTCCAATAGGATTGAATTTCAAAAATTGCACACTTACTCACTTCACACCCATATGCGCATTTCGATAACTAAGTTATCATCATCAGTAGGTAACCTACACTGAATAAATTCTTACATGTTATTACAATATATATCTGGTGTTTCTGATTGGGTTATCTAATACTCATTACTGTTTCTCAAATTGCTAATGGGATCTCGATGGTTCTATGGGGTTCAAGGTAAACAAGGGGGAATACATCGGTCCCTTATCGTCATTAAGTAAATTTAAATTATGGTTTTTGTGAATAACTAGGCAATCTTATTTTCTAATGTCGTTGACCGGTTTGATCAATTTCGAACTATGAATATTAATTGCCAGATTCGCTCATATGGTCCGCTACACTTGATTTATTCTCCTTTCGGTGGGAAGCATGGGCTACATGTTCGTGTAACCATTTGGAAATTGAACGTTTTGTCTGACCGTAATTAGACTTTGTCACAATTTGGACAACTAATTTCATAAATAATATGGATAATTTGAAATTGACAGTAATTAGTATAAAATAACCCAATTAAAAATACCAAGTATATATTGTAATAACATGTAACAATTCATTTATTGTAGTTTACCAACTGATGATGATAACTCAGTTATAGAAATGCACATAAAGGTGTGGTGAGGGGTAAACTTGTGCAATTTCTGATTGTGTGACACGACAGCGTCTAGCCAGTCTTCAAAGACAAAATTTATTACATACGAATTTTCACATGATGATAGCGAATCTGGCATTATGCTTGCGCGTTTTACTACTTCAGTACATATGATATAGTTTTTTTTTCTCATTATTTCACCATCTCGCATTCGAGTATCGCCCTCAATATATCGTCCACCTACGATATATCAAGGGCAAGCCAGTTTCGTAGAATTTATATTAATTTCAAATTAATACATTATTTAACTTGTCCTTCCAGTGTTCTCTTCAGGACTCGCTCATGACTCACTATCAATTTTTCGCTTCCTCTCAGCAGTTTACATATGTTTTGCAACCACAATGAACGCAAGACTCCGGCTTCGTGATTTAGTCCTCGGATTGTTTTAATACATTCTAAACCCATTAAGTTGAATTCGAGCCGATACAATCTGCTGGCTTTTCAGTTCGAATGCGAATCATTTAATCAGTTTCGGTGAATCTGCCGTTTTGTTTCATGAAAATAAATGGTACCCATTGTCGTAATTAGCTGATTATGTGAAATTGATACGCATTTCGCTGGTTTATTCTTTCCATTTGAGATTCTGCGGGTGCTCTTCTTGGTCTAACAGGCGAGAAACGAGCGTAGATGGAGAACATTATCGCATTTATCAACAAATTTGATGCGAACATGTTCTCAGCGATGAAGTGACTTAATTGAGATCAGTTGTTTGGGTAGATGCCTTATGTGGACAGATAAGTGTTTTTCTTATTGGTGCCCCTTTTTACCCATTTAAAGCACGCCTCAGCGTGTTTAAATCGAAATTGCATGTGGTTTATGCACGATGGTGCACCTGCTCATTTCAGTGCTCTGGCACGCGAATATTTAAACCAAAATTTTCATAATCGCTGGATAGGTCGTGGGGGAACAGAGTCATAGCCAGCTAGATTCCCAGACTCAAACAGTCTTGATTATTTCATTCGGGGATATCTCAAGACTTTGGTGTACAGTCAACCAATTCTAACTGAGGAAGAATTGCGAAACCGCGTAATAGTTTCCTGCTAAGCAATGAGGGATACTCCAGGAATTTTCCAAAGAGTACGCGAGTCAATGACAAGGAGGGCTGAAGCGTGCATACTTGCAGGAGGCAGACATTTTGAGTTTATTACGCGCGTTTTTTAAAGGTAACCATGACAACATCAACAAATCGAGGAACGTGAAGTCTAAATGACAAATTTTTGATTATTGATCTGACAGGAGTAACGTCAAATAAAATATTACTCACAATTCGTTCATTTATATGTGCTCCTCCATCCATTTGATGAACTTTTCATATTCTTTTTTATATATATATCACTGGAATTTCGCGGTATTAACCGCGATTCTGCCTCACTCTTCAAAAAATCGATATTAGAATAATTCATTTTTGAGCTCTGGTGACAACAAATATTGATCTGTGGTAAAATTTTAATTACACCTTTGCTTACTATTTTGTAACAAATTGCAAATGAATGTTTTCTCATTTCCATGACAACGAAAGGTATACTGGATGTCACATCACGAATTCAACCTTCTTGCATTATTAGTTCTTATTTCTATTTTTTGTAGTAATAATACCAGTATATATGGGTCAAAGTGCACCAATAAAAAAAAATAACGTAAAGTATTCGTGGATAACTGGTCTTAAAAACACTTGCTCTATTTCGAGCACTCCGGCTGCGCCGTCGTGCTCGAAAAATCGCGCGTGTTTTAAAGCCCTTTTTATCCACTTATACTTTAATATACTATTTTAGGAGATTACTATCGTTTCGGACGTCCATCGTCTTAATGTATTTAAAGGTTTTCGACGAATGCTTGTATCTGCAATCGTCTTCAGGTGAATACTGACAAGTTTAGGTGCTACTTAACAATTTATAGGACTGTCGGCGCAATGATGCGTGCAATTCCGCCATGTGCAGCGGTGCGTGTAATTTCGCGCGGTGTGGTGGTGCGTGAAGTTTCGCGCCTCTGCAGCCCGCCAGAAAGAGCAATCAGGGGTTTCCATACGTTCTTGATCTCAACGCTTGGTTGACTAAAGGCGTTATTGGCTTCGATGTAGGCGGCCTCTTTGAACTTTCGTTTGAACCAATGCTCCTCTCTATGTAGAACACTTGCGTCGTCCCATAGAACTCGATGGTGCTCAGTCCAGGCGTGGTCAGCGATTCCCGATTTTGATGTTTCTCCACGTTGAGTCCATTTCTTGTGCTCATCCAATCTTACCGATAACGGTCTCTTTGTCTCTCCAATGTAGGAATCTCCGCATTCACATGGAACTTCATAAATGCAATTCTTACTGATTTCATTTTTGTTGTCAGGTTTGGTCTTGGTCAGGAAACTCCGTAAAGTACTGCCGGATTGGAAGCAGCTCTTGATGTTGAACTTGTTTCCGATCCTTCTGATCTTCTCGGAGACACCTCTGATGTACGGAAGGCAGATCACTGTGCTTTGTTGTTGCTCTTCAGATGTCTTCGTTCTCCGGAGTTGTTTCAATACTTCTTCTAGGAGTTTCTTGGGATATCCATTCCGGTGGAGGTCCTCTCTGATGTGGTTTAATTCGGCATCTAGTGACTCCGCGTCGTTGCATATGTGCGTCGCTCTCTCCACCAATGTTCTCACGATCCCTCTCTTCGTCGAACTCGGATGGTTAGAGCTGTAACTGAGGTACTGCCCTGTATGTGTCTTCTTTCTGTAGACGGAGGTGCGAATTTCATTGCCTATTCTCTCAACGTTCACATCGAGGAAGGGTAAGGCACTGTTGGTTTCCATCTCCATCGTGAACTTGATCGAATCCCTGATTCTGTTAATTCCTGAGAAGAAATCCTGGAGATGTTCGTCTCCGTGATTCCATACAATGAAGGTGTCATCCACGTACCTCAACCACAGCTTTGGTTTGTATTCTGCCTCCCGTATAGCCAATTCCTCGAACCACTCCATGTATATGTTGGCGATGATTGGAGAAAGGGAAGATCCCATCGGGAGTCCGTCGACTTGAGAGAAGAATCGGTCCTTTTCCTGGAAATATGAGTTCTGTAGGCAGCACTGCAGTAATTCCAATATTGCGTGGGTAGGAAGGTCAGTCCTCTCGTGCAGCTGGTCATCCTCTTCGAGTTTCCTTTTGATGATACTGAGAGATTCCTCCATAGGGACATTGGTGTAAAGGCTCTCCACGTCGAAGCTGATGAAACGATCTTCTGGTCCAAGTTCAACATCTGTGATGGTGTCAACGAAGTGCTTGGAATTCTTGACGTATGAACTGCTATTTCCTTGTAAGGGTTGTAGTATCGGTAGGAGGTATTTCGATAACTTGTAGGTTGGTGAGTTCCGTGAGCTGGTGATCGGTCTCAGTGGCATGTCTGGTTTGTGGATTTTCGGAAGCCCGTAGAGATGCGGTGGTTTGCTGTAGTGTGGCGTTAGATTTGATCGTTCGTTGTCTGGAATGAAGTGTATTTTAGGAGACATTTAATTTTTTGAAAATGATCCCAAAAAGGCGGAAGAAAGCTACTCCAATTATATGCGGAGATATTTTTTTATGGTTAGAAAGTGATTGTGCAATAGAGGGTGGATTGAAATTACGAACAGTGTTTTTAACAAGGATAGTTATGAAAATATTGAGTGAACCCCAATACCCAAGTTTGTGTTTCGTGCAAAGACCTTGATGAAACACTGTTCTGAGATTTATTGCCTGAGATTCTTCAGTGCATTCACACATTTATCTGACTTGTTCATTTCATATCATTGAAAAAAATAATGGCTTATCCTGAATAACAGTTTCACCATTAAATTTGTCAATAACCATTTGAATATTCAGCTTCATTTCTTGGGTATGGAATATAAGGAACTGAAATCGACTACATTTCACATTAAAATGGTTCATGTTGTCATCTCGCGTGTGAATGTCGAATTAACTTCAATGAAATTCGAAAAATAATCATTACCCGTCCATTCCAGGCCAACTACTTAATCACTCAAGATAACCCAGCGAATTGAGAGCAAGGAATTGAAATAAGTGAAGCAAAGCGTTCATTTCGCAGCATCTACTAACCAGCAGAGGCGTAACTATCGTTTTCGTTTCTTCGGGGGTAAATATTATCATGGTAACTAGAATTTGACCCCGTTTTCACATTTTTGAGTTTAGTGAGATACCATAGTTTTTTCAAAATGGTTATCCTTTTATTTATCTGAATAAATACATGACTTTAAATATTTCTTCTTGCGTTTACGCTGCAGCGTTTTCTTTTCATTATCAATTTCTATATTTTCTATTACAGTGGAAATGTTATAGTCCAAGATGTGGGCGACAAAAAAATGCAACCATTTTCAAAGGTTTATTTTTATATTATGTCACATTTGTGGTGTAGAGAAATAGCCTGCCGTCAGTCTGTCAGATTCGTTAGCGTTTGGCGCGAGAACGGCTTTAACTTTGTAAAACAACTATACAGGGTGTTTCATAATTGAATGCTGATCCTATAGGGCGATGATTCTTCGATGATTTTAAGGGAAATTCTTCATATGAACATAGATCCGCAACCGCTTTATTTCTGAGATACAAGATGTTGAAATTTAACAAAAAAATTAGTTCTTCCCCAATATCTCTGAAACAGCTTCAGCTTTTTCCTTCAATTTTGGTACATGCATAGTACGCATGAAAATACATTTTTTCCATAATAGAGGATTCCTTAACTTTCATCAGTGGCGTCCCTGTTATCATGCCCTGTCATAATTTTGATCAAAATAATAATACGCCACTGTCTTTTTTCCAAATAAATTTTATTTTTGTAATTTTTCTCTATCTTCCCATGAAAATGGTCTCCTGCCTTTTTTCATCCGGCGGACAGTTTTCGATATAGAAAATAAAATACATTCATTTGCTTGTCCCTATTCGATTTTTTCTCTTAGTCTTAATGTCACAATTGTGGTAACCAAAGGATCTAGGCGAAATTTCTATAATTGTATGGGAACTATTATTTAGTTTTTGTAATGAGTACGCATAAAAATACATTTTTAATTTAAAAAAACACAACTATTATGAACAAAAAATACCAAAATCAAATAAACTCATCAAAATGTCTGCCTCCTGCAAGTATGCACGCTTCAGCCCTCCTTGTCATTGACTCGCGTACTCTTTGGAAAATTCCTGGAGTATCCCTCATTGCTTAGCAGGAAACTATTACGCGGTTTCGCAATTCTTCCTCAGTTAGAATTGGTTGACTGTACACCAAAGTCTTGAGATATCCCCGAATGAAATAATCAAGACTGTTTGAGTCTGGGAATCTAGCTGGCTATGACTCTGTTCCCCCACGACCTATCCAGCGATTATGAAAATTTTGGTTTAAATATTCGCGTGCCAGAGCACTGAAATGAGCAGGTGCACCATCGTGCATAAACCACATGCAATTTCACATTAAAATAGGTACATCTTCCAACAGAATTGGCAAATTATCTTCAGAAAATCGGCGAAAATTATGTCCATTCAATCTGCGAAGTGAAAAAGAAGGTCCAATAAGGTAATCTCCAATAATTCCAGCCTAGACATTCAATGAGAACTGCTCCTGGTGATGAGATTCCACGATTGCATGCGGATTTTCCTCGGCCCAAAAATGATTATTTTGAAAATTTCTGATCCTGTTTTTAATAAAACTAGCTTCGTCCGTGAATAAAATTTCCCTGTTAAATAAAGGATTTTCGGTAACTTTTTGGAGAAACCATTGGCAGAAATTCACTCGTAAGGGAAAGTCTCGAGGAAGTACAGCCTGAACCCGTTGAATGTGATAGGGATATAATAAATAATCATGAAGAATCCTCCATACTACAATATGGGCGATATTCAAATTATTGGCAACTTGCCTCGTACTTGTTTCAGGATTTTCGTCGACTGAATTTAAAACTTCTACCTCAATTGCTGGGGTTCTTGCAGTCCGATGTACTCCTTTCAAGTGATGATTTGGCTCAAAACTTCCTGTTTCACATAACCGTCTGTGGGTGCTTGAAATCGTTCGAGCATCAGGAACCATTCTATTTTGGTAGCGCTCTTCATTCAGTCGCCTGGCTTCATATGCGTTCCCGTCAGCAAGCCCATACAAGTAATGCATGTCTGCTAATTCGGTATTGGTAAAATTTACCATGTTTTTTTCAATAAACAAGTTTTTATAACGTAAATAATATCACGTATCTGGCTAAAGAAGTGTCAAAATTGTTTATGTTGGAAAAAACGAAATGTGTTCTTAGCATACTAGATGTTCCTAGCCCACAAGATAATCCTCTTCAACGGCTGATTTCGAATAGGGACAAGCAAACGAATGCATTTTATTTTCTAACTCAAAAAAAGGCAGGAGACCATGTTTATGAGAAGATAGAGGACAATTACAAAAATGATATTTATTTAGGAAAAAAACAGTGACGTATCATTATTTCGATCAGAAATATGGCAGGGCATGTTAACAGGGACGCCACTGATGAAAATTAAGAAATCCTTTATCATGGAAAAAATGTATTTCCATGCGTACTTTGCATGTACCAAAATTGAAAAAAAAGCCAAAGCGGTTTTAGAGATATTGTGGAAGAACTGATTTTTTTGTTAAATTTCAATCTCAGAAATAAAGCGGTTGCGGACCTATGTTCATATGAAGAATTTTTCCCAAAATCATCCAAAGATTATCGCCCTTTGGGATCAGCATTCAATTATGAAACACCCTGTATAAGTCGCAACTTCTTTCTTATATCTGAAAATTGATTTGCGAGCAGGACACTAATTAAAAAACTGTTTCACCATGGTCAGACTCAAAAATCTTGCAGCCGGGCTCGTCAGCAGCGCGTTTACCAGTAAGAGCAAATAAAAAAAATTTACACAAATTTGTAACCAGGATTTTGCTGCTAATGTCTGTATCGAGTGCTCTGATACGGATATATTGATAATTACGCTCGAAAATGCAAACAAATTAAGGAACAAAGTGAAGATTTGGATGGAAGTTGGCGTTGGCAACGCGTTACGATGTATCGATGTCACTGAAATTTACAAAAGATTGGGACAATCGATTTGTTCTGCTCTTTCGGCTCTGCATGCCTTCAAAAAAAAAGAAAGAAGCGTCTATATAATCTGCTGGTTCAGTCCAACGACTTCCAAACATCCTTTGCAAATTCGAGTGCGTTGAATACGATAATCATTCGGATGTAATTGAAAAAATTGAGAAATTCGTCTGCCGATTATTAAAAAAAAAGACTGTCAATAAAGCTCGTAACGCAATTTTTCCGAAGACGTAGACATTCAAGGATAACGACTAAACCTTTCAAATGCATGCGAAGAGTTAGAGGCATCATTACGAGGCATCTTCCGCCTTGCAGATCTTTTTGAGCACACCCATCGCAGTGCATACATATCTAGTATTTGGGCAAATGCACACCAAATGAAATAACTGATAAAATATCTTTTTGAAGACAAGTTTCTATTTAAGCCCTGTACTAAAACGGATAAAATGAGTTTAAGTCATCGCTGACAATGATTTAATTATTTTTTGTTGAATGATTTGGTTTGTCGCGCGAAGTGTTCATAAAAGTAGGTACCAATTGATTTGATTGGAGAATGATTGGTTGGTAAGTAACAATTTGTCGAAGTATTAATTTTATAACAATTCGCGCGACAAGCTTTTTGAAACCAAATAATTCAACAAAAATTAATCAAATCATTGTCAGCGATGACTTAAACTTATTTTATACGTTCTTTAAAAAGTTTTTTATTAGTTATTTTATTTTTTGCTTTTTAGTTAGTTTGCCTCAATCTGTTCATTTCTAATGGGGCATCGTTATTACAAGGTCTCTTCCCTGTAAGTTTTGAGCTAAAGGAATCATGAACCACAACAGCAGTTCATTCATACTATGATAGAATAATCGAATTCATTAAGACAGGTGAGTACCCTGTGGAAATCTTTTGTGATCTAAGCAGGGCATTCGACTGCATCAATCACTCTATATTACTCGAAAAATTGGATAAATATGGTATCAGAGGGCTACTTCCGCAATGGATATCAGATTATTTGAGGTATAGTATGTCACTGTGAACAACAAAAATTCTGAAATGAAGGACATTGATCTTGGTGTGCCTCAGGGCTCAGTTTTGGGCCCAGTATTGTTTATCCTTTTTATTAATGATTTGAGTATTTTATCAGTACCGGCATCATTAACTTCATATGCAGATGATACATCTGTGATCATATCAGATAAAACCGATCTAGCCTTGACATATAAATGCAACACAGCTTTCTCCAGATTGCACGAATGGTATTCTGCAAATCAGGTGTTTCTAAATGTTGGAAAAACACAATCCATAAGGTTTCATAACCGTCAAAAATTGTGTCAAGATATCACATTCGGCACAGATGATGCCTCAGCGCAATATGTCTCTAGTAATAGTAACGTTATAACGTTTTTAGGTTTTCAAATTGATTCATGTATAAACTGGAAAAGTCACTGTCAATCACTGATATCAAAAAATGAATTCACTATCATATCAATTCAGAACCACTAAGAAAGTGTTGGAAATAAATCAGCTGCTTTCACTCTACTATGCACAAGCTGAAAGTGAGTTGCGATATGGTATATGCCTATGGGGTTTTGCGTTCTCTCGTTGGTACATCGGTATATCGTACAAGTTGCAGGGATGTCTTCAGGTACCATAAAATTTTAACACTCCCTTCATCATTTATTTTTGAACTCTCTGTTTACTCATTTGAGAACAGAGGTACTTCATTCAGTACCAATAAAGTCAGACATCAATTTGATACCCGAACCAAAAATGACCTTCATGTACCTTTTAATAAATTTAGCGTTTCATTCAATTCTCCTCCCTCTATGGCGCCCAGGGTATTTAATAAACTCCCAAAATATATAAAAAAAAGTAAATGTATTAAAATATTCAAAATACAATTGCGAGAATTTCTACTTGAAACGTGTCTGTATAGTGTTGAAGAGTTTATATCGTAGAACCTTAATGTTTTGTTTATATGCTTTTATTCTGAGATGTCGTCATGTTTCTTTCAGAATGTTCTTAGGGCAATTTTAATTGAGGTTGATCATTTTTACTTCAAACCTGTGGTTTCAGCTTTTTGGTTTCATCTGAAAATTGAAATTCTGAATTTTGGAATTGTGTGTTTCTATGTTTATATATATACCTAGATTGAGTGTATGACTCTTCCTATGCGATGTTACGTTGTCTACTGGAAAATAAAGATCTCTCTCTCTCTCTCTCTCTCTCATATCCGACACCAAAAACTCCCACATACCAATTTTGAATAGAATCTGACTGTAATCACAAAACTCGTCCGCCATCCTGAAGGCGCCATCTTAGAGATTATGAAGAAAAATCATAATCTCCGAACCTTTAAACCCCAACATAATCAGAAAACCGTCCCCCATCTTGAATTTTTTAAAACCATAAAAAACTCGTCCCCATTGGGCCCTATTTCGAATTTATGAATTTTGAAAAAATTCATAATCTACGACCCCCGAAAATCGGAACATAATTACAAATCTCATTCGCCATTTTGTTTTTTTCTCTAACAAAAAGTTTATAATGCATGGTCACCGGATTTATGAATACCTGTCATCTCAACGTCTCTTCCGAAGGAAGGCATATCTATCGTTTCATCTCGTGCTCATCGATAAAATGCCTACAGCTGCGAATATGCTACTACGCTACAGTTGTTAGGGCAATTTACGCGCACCTTCCTTGTCAGGTGGACCCCCAAAAATCATGTTCAGTGGTCGGAGATCGACTTCCCGATCCTTGGTTGAAACCGTCACGTTGATGGTGACGTTAGAATATAACTTATCTGATGATTGCTTCAGAATTAATTTATGAATTTTATCTATTTTTTCAACTGGCCACGTCATCGTTTTTTTTTCGGTTGCTTATTTAGCCAGATAGCCCGTTTCATCGTCCTCCTCTCTGGAGTGGCCAGGAATCCATACCAGACACAAATTGTTATTTCTCCCAATTGGAGAGTCTTTTTTGATAGTTTCTTACTGTCTTAGCTGTTTTTTGATAGGAGGGAAGTGCCTTCAACAGTCGCTTGGCTAAACCATCAGAATATTCAAGTGAAAGTCTTCACTAAATCTTGGAATATATTCTCGATTTGGAATTTTAATTCCTTCCCTGATATCTAACCGAGCTATTTTTGAGGGGAAGCTTCGTACGTAGATGTTTCCATTTATATTTGAGGTAGATTTGATAGAGAAATTACTTCATAACAAATCAGGTTTTAGTGTTTTTAATATTTCTTCAAAATAAAGTACATTTTCTGATAACTTTTTCACCTTCGCTCGAGGCGGACCATTTACGGAATTGAATGTGAGCTTTTTCGTAATGCAATTTTGATTTAACCAAAAATAATTGATATTGCTTACTAGAGGCAAGCAGACAACTAGAAATTATCCCAAATTAATATTAATCGGGAATTCTGGAATAAATCGATATACAATAGCAAATACTTATTAGCATTATTTTTTGGACAGTTGGACAATACCCAACAAACATTATAAGTAAAATTTACGTCATTTCTACCCCACTTTGAAATTACCATAAATTTAACGATATTGGGAAAAAATGAAAGTAATTTAGAAGTCGAAAATTGGGCAATCAAGACATTTTGCTTAATGAGTCGAAGGCATAGATAGGTGATATTGCCTTCACACTAGTCGACTGATGATAAAATGTTAGTCATTTCTACCTATTTTAGGTTATAAACACTATGATAAAACAAACAATCGAAGGTTAGAAGAAGATGCTAAAAGTGTACTGTATATTGTGTATCTTAACCTACATGCTTATTTGTGAAAGCTTTGAAGATGACATGAACATGGCATATGAAAAAAGAACTGTCAAGAAACGTACAGCAGAGAATGATGTATGCAAGTGATGGTTTCACATTCTCATATAGTTCGTATTTTATTTGCGATATGAACTTTTCTGTGATAATGTTGAATTTTACCCATATAAAACAAGTGGGTCCCTTCTAAATATCAAATTTATGAAGGAAAAAATCATGAAATTAAGTGTACTTCCTAAACTCTTTTCATCACATACTGCAAAAACTAATTTCATAGATGAAGTATGTATACATATCATATACACCAATTTTTTGACTATCATTGAAATATGGTCAATTCGAGAAAATAATGGATTATTTTTGCAATGGCGGAAACAGTTAAAGCCAAAAAATATGACGTCCCATATGGGACCTATGAGTTGCATTTTCCTAAAATTGTAACTTTGGGAACACATAGGCTTTGTTCAAAGTCGATAGTAACCTTCATTCCTGACTTTGAAGTCCATTTTTCTTATCTTGGGATTTCAAACCCTTTAGCATTGTGATCACGAGATGAAATAGAAATATGTTAATGGCTTTTTCATGCGATATGTCTATACGTTCCGTTCTTTGGTTGGATTGGAATCGTGGATAATAAATGTATATTGTTGTTATTCGATATTCTGAGCAGAAACACTAAAATTCTCATTTTAAATCCTAATACGGAGTAAAAATAAACCAGTTATCTCTGTCTAGCATATACCTAGTTAGTCAAAAAGGAGGACATACACTACAAAACCCCGTAATAAGTATCTTATTCCGAAAGTGAACATCAAATAACAGTGAAAATATTCGGTGCACATTTTGCCATAATAATATCAATAACGCTGTTATTTCGGTGTAAGGTGGGAATCTCTATCCGAATAGAACTAGCCAATTATAATATTTTAAACATGTGTAAAGTGATTGGCTCAAACATTGTAGTTTGAAATTGCCGCATTCCGCATAGTCTGGAAGCACTCTCAGAATCTTCGCAGAATGCCGTGCCCGGAAATATCTAATTCAATTTGTTTGCTCATTGTGACTACCTCTAAAAAATCGAGAAATAATTTGCTTACAAACTTTAATTCGACGTTTCCGGATGCCGCAATTATTAGTGTTGAAATTTTCAGTCATCATTTTAACACATCAATCTTTTATTTTTTTACCGACGAAACCAAAAAGGAGGAGGTTCTCCATTCGACCCGTATATTTTATGTTTTTCCATCATATTTTTTTATGTATGATCACGCATAACTTTTTACTGCGGCGTCCGATTCCGATGATTCTTATTTCAGTGGATAGGGTTTACTTCGAATTTGGTCCCATTTGAATTTGAAAGATGAAATCCACCCCTAAGGGTAACGAAATGAAGGATATTGATCACTCACCCTCTGAATTCTGGTCCGTTAACCGATTCTATCTGGCATAATTTTGTACTGGGTCCTTCGATTTCGATGATTCTTTTTTTAATAAATAGGGTATACCTCATATTTGGATTTCGAAAGGAATTAGCCACCCTTACGGGTAGAAAAATAGGGGATAATTGATTTTTCTCTAGTGAACATTGGCACACACATACGTAGTTGACAATGACAGATCGCTACTGATATTATTCTTGTTCCGTCAAAATCAGTATATTTTATGAGAGGATGGAATGATATACAAAGTTATGAAATAAACTAACCAGAACAACGAAAATAATTTATATTACAACAAATAGTAAAAGTGGATAATCATATTATTTAACTGGTAATAGTTGAAGTAAGGTGGGTAAGTAAGTATTTTGGAAGTAATAAAAAAACAGGTAGGTAGTAATTGGTAGATTTTAGCCACAAAAAATTGAAAAATAAAAAATTTTCAACAAAAAATTAAACCGACGAAATACGGAACTGAAAAGTAAAAAATAAAAACTTTTTTACAAAAAATTAAACCGACGAAAAAATCAACTGAGAAGAAAAAAATAAAATAAACCTTCTTAGTCTAAATGATAATTGAGCTCCTGAACTAATGTAAGTAACTGATTTTGAGTCGGCGCCAAACAAACTAGCAATTGAATTAGGTGAAAAGTAAAATGATGGCAGCGAGATGCACGGCTGCGTTTTGAGGCCTCCTCCATAGATAATGATCTTCGATAATTGTTTGTTTGGCGCCGACTCAAAATCAGTTACTTACATTAGTTTAGGAGCTCAATTATAATTTAGACTAAGAAGGTTTATTTTTTTTCTGCTTTTCAGTTGACTTTTTCGTCGGTATAATTTTTTGTTAAAAAGTTTTTATTTGATATTTGATTTTTTTATCCATTTGCTTCAGCTGGACTAACTTCATTGAATTTCATTGTCGCATCATTGAAAACGTCACGGCAGTAGTTTACCGCTGGCGACAGACGAATCTTGCTGATCGCAAATTATCCATGCCTTCATTCTGTATATTATCTCAATCCAACCATTACCGAATTAACCCAACATAACCCTGTTTTGTATTACCTCCGTCAATGGTTAAAACTTATTTGCTTTCATATTTTTATTCGTATAATGGATGATGAGTGTTTTAAAATAGTTGCAGCGATAAAAAGACGTGGAGCCCATAGTAGAATATTCCTATGTTCCCACACGTGAACTGCAATAATGCGCTCTTTATTATCGACCCTTGAAAATGGTATCATGACAGTTGTATTCATGTCATTCCATAAGTGTTTTTAAATAGAGAAAAAACCAAGAATGGTTTGTGAAAAAACAGGTGAAGAGGTGATTTGCTCGAACCGGAAGGATGATCGTTCTCTTTCCTCGATTTAACCTCGACATAGGCAGGTGTGGGGAGTGAATTGATTCTGGTACTTTACGATTTTTTTCAATTGAATGGCTATCACCGTTGATATTGGTGGAGTATAATCATTTTCCTCATTTTGCAATTAATGTTGTAGTTGATTAACATTATTTTTCCGCTTTTTATATGCTTGTAATATTCTAATGCTTGGATGGTAATTGCATGGTAACTGTCAATTATAGTTTCTATACTGTAAAATTTCTGTCACCTTTGGAATTATCAGTGAATTTCCGATCAAATTATCTCCATATTATTTTATATCTCCCATATCGTATATGATACTTCCTTTGGCCAATTCCTATCGAGGTTGATTTGTGTTTTGCATTTGAGTAAAGGAAAAAACAAAATAACAAAAATATTTCGGCCATTTTGGCAAAGTATTTTAACGCACATGTCTATATGGCTGACGTTCAGACCATTGGGGACTGATTTTTTTTGGAAATCAGTTCTACGCTTTTCCCATTTTTAGGTACCAGATAATTGGTAATTTCGAGTGGACTAGCGCTTACTCCACATTCACAGTACCAGGGGATTATTCCAAGGATTCCGATGGCAAAGAGTGTATTCGACTTTTCTGGGATAGTTATGCAGTTCCCGTATAGGACAGCTCTCTGGTAAGCAATTTTTTTATTTTCATAACTATATGTTTATGAGATTAATTTTGTTTTCTCTTGAGAAAAAAAATTGCTTCTGGAGAGGATTGTACCTCTGGCTTTACCTGTCTCAGAACACTCAATTGCTGATGTGTTCCTCAAGCATAAATTTTGATCACATTTAACAAGTTCCTTTATCGTTTTACTTCATTCATTTCACAGTGAGGGTTATTTGGTTTTTGGATCGTTGTAGAATCAATTCATTTCAGTTATTACCTTGTCGCCAAGAGCAGGGAAATTCATTCAATTTTCATTGAGAATGACCTGGCCTATTGATTTGTAAAGGGAATTTGCCGCCCTATTTCGAAATTATCTCTATCTAAGAGAGTTGTGCCCACTGGAAGACGTGTGGTCTCTCTCTTCTGTTTATCTCTGAAAATTCTTCAATAGAAAGAATTATTTAACTTTATCTTTATGTAAAAGAGTTGTGCCCACTGAAAGACGTGTGGTCTCCCTCTTCTTTCCTTAACCGAAGTATACTTTTGCTCTAGTGCCTGATTAGTATTTCGGTTCCCAACGCTATATTTTCCTTTGGTACTTGCTTTGAAATAGTATATTTTCACTCTGGCAACATCTAATTATATTGCTCTGAAATACTATATTTTTTCTCTGGCAACTTTAGAGTATTTTGCTTTGAAATACTTTATTTTTTCTCTGGCAACGCCTCAAGGAAATTTTTATACATCTTTTGAATACAATTTTTGTGACCCTTCTGGTACATATAATCATCTTATCAAAGCTTACTTCATTTCAAAATTTAACTGAATTTTAAAAGAACGTTTTGGGTGAGGTTTTGTTTGGTTTTGAATTTTGCTCATTGTTAATTTTTTTTTCAATTATTAAAATTAACTTGAAAATTTAAATCCAGAATAGCAGATTTGATTGCTATTATCTTTGTTCTTCCACTGTAATCTTTCAGTCTCATATATGGACTGAAGTATTTTTATTGTATGCTATCATTTGCATCTATCTTTTGACTCTAGATTGAAATTTGAATCATAAAAACTTGAGGTTCAAAGGATATCCTTCGTTCTCCCCCATTTTGTACAAATTTTGATTCCTATCATTTTTTTCGCATGATATATACCCCGGAGTGAAGCCACCTACTGAGACAGAAGGACTGGTACCCTAGGAGGTCACAGCACATCAAATTCAGCCTGGTCCGTGAAGATCAAACCAATTCACACCAACAAGGGGGTCTAAATCTAATAGCTAACCACCCACGACCAGATTCGTCGTCGTACCGCTGAGACCATCGTCGTATAAATCAGCCTTCTTCATCTCCCTCCAGTAAAGACCTTCTTCGCAGGTATATATGTAGCACCAGCGTCTAGAGGAATCGTAAATATTTGTAAATGTTCTAATTTCATCTAGGTCAATATTCGCAATGTAAATGTAACTTTTAAATTTTTTCATTGATATTTTTCTACTCTTCAAGCAGTAGTGTTGAAGTTTTTTCATAATATATCTAACCAGTCACTCCAAATATTCTTTGTCTGGAATGAATTGTTGAGTTGATTTCCTGCATATTTATTTGCCTTCCCATACAAGCTAGGTGACATTTATTCAGTAAATTTTTGTTTTTCTTTGGCATTTGTCTTCAGCAAGCCTGGCGCCCAACTCTTGAACTATTCAAGTTAATTGATGTGGAATTTTTTTAATGGCCCAATTTGACAAACTAGGAAAAGTCATTAATTGAAACTTACTCACGGCCTAACCGTATCAATCTGAGCAGCCTATCGGCAAAGTGATTTCACCTTCTTAAATTTGAATCAGATATTCCAAATTTGGGGTTCAAAAATAAAGGGTGTTACAAACTAGAGAATATTTTGAATCCTATTTCGATCCCAGACCAGAGGCGCCACTGGCTTTTATTTATCCAGACCTTTTCAAACACAAATATAACTCGTGATTTATTAGTTTTCTTGGCCTCTCAACGTATGGACACACCTACAAGCATTATCATTGGCTTGCGGTCCGTTTTGATTGGCTCAGGCGAAACCCACGTTGTCCCACGTTTTGATCTCCTTATGATCTTTCATTCGGCGTCAAAGAATGTTAACGAGTAGTAGGTATAGTTAAACCATTTACAATTGCAGAAGCATAAAAACAAGTTTCGCAGTTTCGAAGCGGTATCCTTTGAGCAGCATAGGCGGACATGAATAATTGTATTTAGATAATTGAATATTTCAAAAATACGTTAAAATAAAAAATATGTCATAAGCGAGGAAGTATGTATCAGTAAGGCAATCGGATCATTATAATTTCATTTTACTATGGTCGAAAAAAGGTATATTTTCCAATAAAACACTACAGAAATATAGAATATTTTAAAACTCATTTCGATCCCAGACCAGAGACGCTAATGGCTTTTATTCATTCAGACCTCTTGAAACACAAATATAACTCGTGATTCATTCGTTTTCTTGACCTCTCAACGTATCGACACACCTACAAGCGGTCCGTCTGATTGCCTCAGGCGAATCTGCTGTAGAACTAGACAGCTGTCACTCAAACCCACGTTGTCTGCCGGTTCTTTTGATCTTTCGTTCGGCGACGGAGAATGTTTACGAGTAGTACACATTATTTTTCGTTCCGTTCCTTCGCATATACGCTCTTGTAAGCGAAGTGAGTTTTTGATTTGCTCTTCATAGAAACAGCTTCTGCAATTGAAAATGGTTGAAGTTTACACATTATTTTTTGTTCCGTTACTTCGCATATGCGCTCGGTAAGCGAAGTGAGTTTTTTATTTTCTCCTTATAGAAACAGCTTCTGCAATTGAAAATGGTTAAACTATAACAGTTTTGTATCCGCTTAGCACACCGTTTACATTGATTTCGATCAGAGATAAAAAAATTTATGAGGTCGTGTCCTGAGCCTCTAACTCTATAATTGTACAGCTTGTTGAGCAGTTTTTGATGGCTCACAGTGTCGAAGGCTTTCTTGAAATCGATATTTTGGTAAACGTATTCCATAGTAGACCTCTTTATCGACGTGTCCATTCCCTGACTATATGAACATACATGAAGTAATAATTAGGTTAATATTTACTAGAAACTTCTCCCTGAAAATTCAATTATATTTAACCTAATAAATAACGCTATCGACCCATGAGACTGTGAAGGTTTATTTGAAGTGAATAACAAGTAATTTCAAACTATGTACCACGCTTCTTAAGTTCATAGAGTTCGAAGGCGATTTGGTGGTCTCGGTTACAGTTTTTATAACTAGAATTATAACATTGGAGTTCTTCTCCTGTTGGGTTTCTTGGTTTTCTGACTCCTTTCGGTGTAAATTTCACCAGACCAGGTATTTCTCTCTTTTCGACAAATCCGTTGTCATCTGGCCTGGATACCAGCGTAGAGAAAGAGATACTTGTATGATTTCACAAACATTAAATGTTATTGACAAATATATAAATGTTTATGCTCAATACTATTGCACATAAAAAATGAATAATTTCCAGATCAGGTATTCTCTCTTTCCGACAAATCCGTTGTCATCTGGCCTGGTTACCAACGTAGAGAAAGATATACTTGTAGAACTTCACATACATTTAATTTGCTTAACAATTATATAAATATTTTAGAGTGAGAGCAATAATAACATCCGGTTCGAATTCGACACCTCAAAAAACCTCTCATGACCATTTTTTTATTTTTATTCAGTTTCACTTACAAACACATTGAAATGTAACAACATGTAAGGTTGAGGTGCTCAAAACTAACTTATACTAGGAAGAGAATACCCACCAAGTGCTTAAAACTAACTTATACTAGGAAGAGAAAACTCCAAAAAGAGTAAATTTTTTTTAATTTTACAGCATTCAAGCTTTAATAGTTTTAGGAAAAAATCATACTTATAACAAGGGAATTACATTGTTGTAGCATGTTGTTTATTGGTGAGCAATCCGTAGGATTTGTGGAGAAATTCATTTTTCTGTTCATTCTCAAGTTTATTTTGGGTACTGTAATTTTGACAGTGTTAATTAATGAGAGACCATTGTATTTGACGTTGTTGATAATGTAATAGATAAAAAGTACAGCCTGAACCAGTCTCCTCCTTTCAAGCGACACCAAGTTGAAACTGTCTAGCATACTTTGATAGGATACCAAATAAATAAATTTTAGTTTAATTAAGGTCGGTATTTCGAAAGTTATTAAAGAAAACGAAAATAAAATTAAAAATTTAACACCCTGTATCTTGGAAACGAAGCATTTCCGGACATATATTTATTCGGACAATTCATATTAGAATATTGTGAGGAATCACCTCCTGAAGTTTGTCAAAGTACTTTTGAATCACCCTGTAATTTTCCTATAATGTTAGTTGGTTACTCTTGGTATTTTGTGGCGAAATCAGTGTATCCCGGCGAATTCCAATGAATTTCCAATGTCGACCTGTGTTTCCCAAACGAAAAACGCACACTCTGATGCACCATCAAAGAACACTAATTTCACGCACTCGATACAAAAATAACTATTTATCGGGAGTTGAATCAATTGCAATGATGTAATGAAGAAAATCTTTATTGACCACACACACAATAACAGTTCCGAGTTCCGCTACTGGCCGCGAGACCAAGCAAGCAGGAGTCAGGTCACCGGAAGCGGGGCATTATCTAGCGCGGTCACGCTGTGCGGCAACGGCTCGCCTCTGGTCACCTTTGCCGGCCGGCCAGCCGGACACACCGTTGCCAACTCGGATTTTTGAGAATTTCTAATCGAACTGCGATTGTTCTAATAAGACGGCTCGAGATACGGGCATATCTCCGAGGCGCAAGATACGATAAAATAGGTGGTTAGGCCGGTGGCTGGTAGCACCATTTCAATTTCTTCATTTGGTTCATGTTATTGAGTTATTAACAACTGAGTCAAAATGAATGGAAAACTTTACCAAAGATTATAGTTCTACGAACAAAATCCCACACAGAATAGTTGGCGCGAAAATGAGATGAAATCCATGAAATTTAATACAATGTTAGATAGATAGATCTTTATTTTCCAGTAGACAACAGGACATTGTATGGAAATAGTCAAAATCTAGGTAAATGCAAAATTTGAAATCTAAAATCCAGAACAATATATTTAAAATACAAAATAGAATTTAAAAGCGAAAGAACTCAAATTTAAAATTCAGAGTCCGAACCAATGTTCCTAAAGTTCCTTCAAAATATACATGTCAACATCTCAAGATAAAAATTTACAGTACAGTTCTAGGACATACACTCTTCAACACTATACAGTACCGAAAACAATGTATCTGGGGTATGGACATAAATCTACACGAGCAACAAGGAACGCAATGATATTATAATACCACATAAACAAGAGAGAAGCACTGCTGTGCGCCCCTCCCGTTACCCCACCCAACACATTAACTGACCACGTGGCAATGCGACACAGCGCACAGCCACTCGACTCATTCTTGCCGAGCCGTGGTTGCGAAAACAAAAGACCGTGACAATTATTACCTTTTGAAACATGCCGCCTATTTACACAACAGCAGAGAAAGTTCAGATCGTTAAGTGGTACTTTGGGGGTAATTCTGTACAATATACTAGAAATCTATTCATAGTGGCTTTTGCAGAGACCTGTACCTACGGAAGCGACTGTTCTTTCAATTATTAATAAATTTCAGAATTTTGGGTGTGTGGCAGCACATTGCAAAAAATGTTTTCCCACAAATCCACCACCGCATCCTAGACAAATACCCGAGGAACGGGAAATAAGAGAAACACAGGTGTGTGCATTGGCAGAAACGACACCCTGTTCGAGTTGACAGATCGCCGACGAAGTGAATTTGAATGAAAGAACTGTAAGGAATATTTTGAAGAGAAACGGTTATCATTGTTCCAAAGTCAAGACCACACAAGAACTTTTGCCTGGAGACCATTTCAGACGTATGGAGTTTTGTGAAACGATGGTCGGAAAATGCAAAAGGGCATTTTGTGAAAATTATGACTTTCTAAAAAAGGTGTTATTTACCGATGAATCGTCCTCCCCAATTCATTGAAAACACAACCCATCCGTAGTACGTTATTGGTCTCGTAAATATAAACATTTGAGTATTGCTGTGAGGACACAGTACCCAAGAAAATTAAATGTGTGGACGGGACTTTTAGGCGATCACGTCATAGGCCCATTTTTTATTGAAGGCAATTTAAATGCAGCAAAATATTTGCAACTTCTGCAGAATCAAATCATTCCTGCAGTTCGCGCTCTTCCGATTGACTTTAACGACGTGTGGTTTCAACAAGATGGTTGTCCTGCCCATAATGCAGGTACGGTGGTTACATTTTTGAATCAATTATTTCCTGATCGGTTTATTTGTACGCGAGGTACAATCAACTGGCCACCTCGATCACCAGATGTAGCACCTCTCGATTTTTATTTCTGGGGCATGCTAAAATCGAAGGTATATCGGCATGAGTTCGAACGTGCCACCAATTCAGATGAACTGAGGGCAAAAACTATTCAGTTGTGTGCTCAGGTAACACCAGTTACCCTTGCAGCTACAAGAACAGAATTGTACAATAAATTCGGCTATTGTTTGGCCCAAAATGGTGGTTTGTTCGAACATTTAATAAAATAATTCCGTACACAAAATATTTAATTTGGTTTGTTTTTTCTTGTAAATATTTTTTTTCTCTCCATTCAAGAAATAATTGTTTTTCTGTTAGAAATAAGTTTTTTGTTTTCATTCTTACAGAAATATCGTTTGCTGTTCGAAAATTTTCTTTTGTATTCGCGGCCACCACGGCACCAAAGATATTTTGATCTACCTGTCGCCCGACAGATTAAATTGAATCAATGAGTAAGTTCAATTTGTTCAAATAATCTGATGTGAAATTATCGTCAAAAATTCTTCTCATTGCAGCGCACACATTCTCTCGACTACTGCTGGTATGATACTGACGTCCTGAGCTAACCGCCCTGACTCTCCTATCTCTGTGTCGTGACGTCGATATCCCTTCCTCGAGCGAGTCGAAGAGAAATTGAAATGCTCTCTCAACATATAGCAACCTATTCCTCACGCTCTCATGGAACCACCTTACCCAAGATAAATACTTTCCGATATTGTACACACATTTTTCCAGTAAATATTCTCGTATTTGCTTTTTGAATATGTTTGTTCTTTTATTTTCTTTAATATAGTTTGGCAGATTATTGAATACCCTGAGCGCCATAGAGAGAGGAGAGTTGAAATATACTTATTAAAAGGTATGTATATCCAGATCATTTTTAGTTCTGGTATTGAGTTGATGTCTATCTGCATTGATACTGAATAGAGTACCTTTTTCTCAAATGAGTATACGGAAAGTTCAAAAATGACTAACGAAGGAACTGTTGAAGTTCTATAGTTTTCAAAAACGTTCTTCAACTTGATTGGGCCGATATATTGACGAGAGAGCGCAAATCTCGCTTTTGGGCGATGAATACATCATGTGAGAATACGGTTAAACCCCATAGACATATACCATATCGTAATCTACTGTCAATTTGTACAAAATATATATGATATAAAAAACAAAATAAATATAAAAGTAATAATACAAATATTTGAGTTGCTAGTTACTGGATAAGTTTCAATCACAAGCGGAAAAAAATTATTGCAATAGCAAAGGTAGTCCAGAGAAGATACAAATGAATGTATACATATACGAGTCATTTCTCTATGAAGGTAATTTGAGTTCTTCCGATAAGATAGTAGTGTTGTCATCCAAAATAGAGAACATCTCTTGATTTGGCCAAGAGCTGAAAGTCTATCAGTTTTTACAATTTGGGTTATTTCACTCAGATAGCACTCGAACCAATTGAAGATTCGTCCTCTGAACACTGTAGCGCTTACTTCCTTCAGACTAGAATTTAGATTTTTCAGACAGCGATAGATTGTACTTTTATTGGCTAAGGCTAAATCAAGCCAAAGCTAAATTGAGTAATTATATGTAATTTATAGCACTTCATAAAAGCATTATGCGCTCCATCATAATATTTTTTCCATGAGCAAGCTTCCTTTGTAATTGTGGATCTATCATGTATGTCAAATTTTCCTTGTTGAAATTATTATGACATACATATTTATCAAAACCGATACCATCACTTATTGAAAGGATTTTCCCGTGTATTGTATATTCATAAATATCAATCAACTTATATTCCAAAATAAATATGGGCAATGATGATAAACAAAGGAATATACATACTGATTGTCAATGAGGTAACACATCGAATACAAAGGAATCTCGGAATAAATATTTTGACAAATTATGTCAATATAGTCTCATAATATATATAATTCTACCCAAAAACATAATTAATTTATTGATCTTGCAAATTGGAAAATACCCGAAGCGTTTTCTCATTCTACAGTCTGTCACATGACGTGCTATTCTGGCTAGTGATTGGCGAAACCAGATCTCGAATTTTATGAATGAAACGTGAATGACAGGTTGAATGTCAAATTTCAAGGATTTGAACACAATTTTACTAGTTCATTCATGAATAGGGCTAGTGATTTCTCTTATCTACTCTTTCACTCTACCACGAAGGAGCCGATTTCTTGGGACCACGGTTGACAAAATTATCTATGATTTAACAAATTTCGAGAAGGTGGTGTACGATAGATGTTGCATGCAGATGATCATTTTAAAACTGACTTAATATTTATTTCAATATATTCCAAAACTCACCAAACCTATGTTGAGTACGAGCATATTTTTTTTGAAATCCCGAGTTTAATCTCGGGGGTCCGACTTTAAAGTTATGCGCCCGACTTTAATCTCGGACCCCCGACTTTGAAGTTGTGTGCCCGACAATCTCGGGGATCCGACTTTTACGTCGCAATTGTCTTTTTTTTCAATTTCAAGTTATGGATATTCAGTTCTATTCAGTTGTTGGTACGGACTGTACTCTATTAGTTGGACTTTTTCTCTTGGTTTCGTATTCTCCATATTTTTGGGGAATTTGTTTTTTTTTTTGATGTGACGTTAGAGCCATCTGCAGTTACTAATTGCAGTCTGGGGACCTTCAAATTAAAACACTGCTCTTTATGAATATGGTAAATTCATTGAGATTTGGTATTTTCCTTAAATTAATAATACAATAGAATTCCCGTGATCGATTGCTCCGCTGTGAATCACATCTCGAGTTTTTACAAGCTTTTATTTAGTTTCAGTTAGATAATTAGTTTGGATCAAATCTTGCAAGTGAATTCATAAATTCAAGATGGTTTTGTGATTATGGTCCGATTCGATTCAAAATTGGTATGCGGCGGTTTTCGCGGTTGGAGATTTTGAATTTTTCGTCAAAATTTAAAAATTCAAGATAGCAGCCCCAAGATGGAGCACGAGTTTTCTGATTATGGTCATATTCTATTCAAAATTGGTGTGTGGTGGTTTTTAGGTTCGGAAATTATGATTTTTTTATCAAAATATATAGATTCAAGATGGCGAACGAATTTTGTGATTATGGTCAGATTCTATTCAAAATTTTTTGGGGTCGGAGAACATGATTTTTTTCAGCTCAAAACTTACAGGAAAGAGACCTTGTGATAGCGATGCTCTATTAGAAATGAACAGATCAAGGCGAACTAACTAGAAACAAAAAATAAAATAACTAATAAAAAACCTTTTTGAAGACAAGCATTTATTTAAGCCGTGTACTAAAACGTATAAAATAAGTTTAAGTCATCGCTGACAATGATTTGATTATTTTTTGTTAAATTATTTGGGTTCAAAAAGCTTGTTGGTTCACCCACTAAATTTTGACTTACCTTACCTCGTGTTTGGGATTATTATTTGCTTCCAATCATTTTTTCCCCATCCTTTTTAATGTCGTTTTCTCATTCGAGCAGCATTTTTTGCAGGCCTACCCATGTAGGTTTGAAATGATTGTTGTTTTATAAGTACATATTCATATCATATAACAATCAATAGTTGAAGTTGGTAATTATATTGTATAACAGTTAATAGATAGAGTAAAGTAGATGAGGAAGAATTTTAAAAGTAATAAGAAATTTAGTAGATTTTGGCCACAAGAAAATAAGAAAAAATTAACGAAAAAAATGAAACCGATCAAAACATTGAATAGAAAGCGAAAAATGAAAGTAAGTTACTAATTTTGAGTCGGCGCCAAACAAACAATAAACGAAAATTATTGAATTACTTTGAAGAAATAATCATAATAACATAAAAATGCAACGTCAAATTTCCAGCGGTAAACAATAACGTTCTAAGAATGCGCTCTCCGCACGACCACTCGCAATGACGTGTGCCCGTTTGGGTAGCTGTCTCGTTGTTATTAACTTCAAGAATGCGCGGCGAAGGGACGCGCCGCCGCCGCCCATCCCGCTGCCATCATTGTACACTTTACGTAAATAATTTGCATGTTTGGTGCCTAGTCAAAATTAGTTACCTCCTTACATTAGTTAAGGAGCTTAAGACTAAAAAGTTTATTTTATTTTTCGCTTTTCAGTTTCTTTTTTCGTCGGTTTAAATTTCTTTTGAAAAGTTTTTAATTATTTGTTATTGTTAAACATAGCTGAATTTTTTGTTATACCGTTGACGTACAATGCACATCCATTCCCGATCAATAACAGAAATAATTCATTTTCATATCCACTGTCCAATTTAACTCCAAGATGTTTCCTTCACTTGTACAGAATGTCGCCAATTGAAAGTGACTCTGCTGTCCAATGGATATCAATAGGATATTCTCTGAATATAAATGGACGTTCAACATATATTCATTATATCTATCGTGAACATCCAGTGGACGTTCATTCCATATATATGTATTATCGTGGATGAAACTCTGGTGTATCATTATCTGTTGAAACGTGTCGAATTGTAACTTGTAATTTATTTCAATAGAATGGTCCAATCCCCACATATTGTTTTTTATAACAAAACATTTATGTCAATATGTTTGCTCATACCATCAACTAATGAAGTTATTTCTATAACCGTTTGCATTCCATCCCGTATAAGGTCATACTGTTGATTGATATTTTTCGAGACCAGATAAAAAAGAAAGTCGTGCAAGTGTTAACGCATGGTTTAACAATCTGTTACAAAAGCATTCGCAAATACAGCCGTTCGACATCAACTACTGAACTCCGAGGACCTCGCTTACAATAAGAGCATAAACGAGAGACAAGATGAGGGGGAAAAAGTCACTCCAGGAGCAACAGCGACTACTTTTCGCCGTATTACCGGAATCAGTGGCTATTTCACTAGCAACGTTGAAATAACTTTTTTTCGTACTTCTCGATGAATACCAGCGTTATTATATACATAATAGTAACTGGGTTACTGTGTGCCAGAATAGCCATCTTTGAAGAACTTATTTTCAAATTTCGAAGAGCAGACTGGATCTATATCTTGGCTGAATGCGCCAAGCAGAAAATAAATAAATGAAAAATACATCAAATGAATCCATTTTTGTAGAATGTATTGTTGAGGCCTCGAAGAACAATATGCAAGAAGACCAGAAAAATCCTTTCACATGGTATCGGTAAACCTGTTACTACCATTTATGTATATTTATCTATTAATTCATTTCACTCTATCGGAATACATTTTCGAGCTTCAATATTTAACGGAAGTATCCTCAAACTTCTTACACATTTCAGTTCAAGACCATTTTGAAAAATAAAGGATTAGAGCCGGGACCTATTTGAACTAGACATTATTTCTATGAAAATAAACAGAAGATATGTAGACATCAACCATCATGCATTTGAACTGATTCCTGGTCCTTAAATACAGGGTGTCCCTGGACTTCCTTTCCGGAATGTATAGATGGGGTCAAAATATCACAAGTACTTCATATAACTTTTGTTCCTAAAAGCCTTCGTTACCAAGTTACGGGCCCTCAAAGTTACAAAATGAAAAATGTTTTTCTTTGATAACTTTCAAAGTGGATATTCAAAATCATCTAAATTTTGGTGATTGACTAAACAAATGAATTTCTTCGATGAGCTTTCATGCAGGAGTCAGTTGTTTTGCTACAAAGTCAGGAACGGACTACCTCCGATGGTCCACACCCCAAAACTTTGAAATGACTGGGATTTGTCAATATGTTTTAACAAAACAAGGTTACCTGGACAATTTCCTGAATAAAAGTACTCGTGTGGAAAATCGATCGGAGCAAAGATTTTTGATAAAAATGCATCCAACCTGAGATGTCTACCATTATTCGAAAAGATTAATTTGCAATGAAAATAGAAATGATAAGGTAAAATGTTCATAACGAATTTTCATCATGCAAACACGTTTATTTTTTTCTACAAGGTGTTTTTGTCAACATCTGTGGAAGAAATGGAACAATAATTTATTCACCGGATATTTTTCACCTATTCATGTGCAGCCGCTTTATGTAGTTTATTCGTTTGCTTTTTATCAGTTATGTCTTCAGATTTGCGTTTTTTCAGCTGAATTTATCTTCGGGTTGAAGATTTTCTCCCATGAAATTATACTTATCAGTGAAACTCCTCAACATTTAAGCTGTGAATACGAATTTGCAACATCCAAATGTTGAGTTTCATGAGATTCAGATAACACAACACGAAACGTGCTTATTCCACGCGTACATACAAAATATGGACTGATTTCGATATTTCATAGCTTGTTAGTTCAAAAACACCACGAATCTACATAACTTGATATTTCATTTGAAAAAATATCTACATTGTGAATGAAACTTTCAACTAGGTACTGTACTTTTTGTTTACGACTTTATTTCAGCATATTTTGTATTATCCCTGTTATAAATGTTGTTGAATTGACGTTAGCATTAGTATTTCTACAGTGAACATTTTTCATTTCAAATAATGGTGGACGATCGGGTTTGATGTCGTCGAGTAAAACTGCATTTTTATTAAGAATCGTTGCTCCGATCGATTTTCCACACGTGTACATTTATTCAGGAAATTGTCCAGGTAACCTTGTTTTGTTGAAACATATTGACAAATCCCAGTCATTTCAAAGTTTTGGGGTGTGGACCATCGGAGGTAGTCCGTTCCTGACTTTGTAGCAAAACAACTGACTCCTGCATGAAAGCTCATCGAAGGAATTCATTTGTTTAGTCAATCACCAAAATTTAGATGATTTTGAATATTCACTTTGAAAGTTATCAAAGAAAAACATTTTTCATTTTGTAACTTTGAGGGCCCCTAACTTGATTTCATGTAGAGTTTTTGAATTTCTATTCGGGCTAAAATTGTGTTTATTGAATCTAAGATGATGGCCAAAGGCTGATTTTTTATTTTCATTAAGGTGTTCGGTTATTCGAACTTCCAAAGGTCTGCAGGTCCTACCATTGAGAGTTCGAATAACCGAACACCTCAATGAAAATAAATTCGGTAAGAAAAATGTTCAACACTGGTTCCTTGGTATGATTTGGCAGATTACTGTGAGTGAGATTGGTGTAGGCCACCGGTTCACATCATATTTTATTGTCCGCAGTTTTGCACTAGACACTTGCCACTGATTTTGCCATTTTTGGATTATCGCTGTTTTCACCATTGATTTGATGTCTGTAGAACTACTCTCATCACTGTTTTGGATTCGGCAGAGGTAATTGCACCACGAGCACATTCGTCGGCTTTTTCATTGCCATGAATTCCAAAGTGTGATGGAATCCAAATGAAACGAACTTGTTTTTCCTGTTGCTGGATCACATGAAGTTATCTCTTTATTTTCTGTGCAATGGGGTTGTTGGAATATATGGAACCGAGCGAATCCGTTGAAATAACATATTTATCTCCATTGATATGGATCAGCGCCCGGTAAATGGCACAAAGTTCTGCATTGAATATGCTGGTCGTTGAAGAAAGCTTATAGGAGAAGCATTCTGATGGTGGAACTATTGGTTGAAAGAATTATTTCAGGGATTTGAGGGGTGTTTTGTTCATACTCGCCCGGCACGTGACCGTGATAGTGCGAATATTTCCATCCTGTCGAAAATCCCATGTAAATGGAGTGCAATTATTGCAAAATGACAGCGATAATTGCATTGTAGGAAGCGAAAGAGCTCTGCGATAATTGCACTGTGGACCGATAATTGCACAGTTGATATCCATTGTTCACTTTGATAATACAGCGACAATTTATAAGTAACGTCAGTTTGACGAGTAATGTCAAAAATATTATTTATTGAAAATGTCTTGTTTCGGTAGAGCTTCATTACAAGCTATTGAAGAAAATGTGTTGGAAAACGAACCAAATAACACAAAACAGAACAGAAAATACGCGTGGCGTCAGTTTATGAGCTTCTGTGCTGAGAAAAACTGTACTTTGGATGAAAAAACACAAATTAATGTTCTGGCAAAAATATTATCGGACTGGGCATTCAATATTCGTAAGCAGAATGGAGATGAGTACAAATAATTTACTGTTAAAACGATTTGGAACATAACCGCTAAATTACTGATGGAAAAATATTCACTGAATACAACATCAATTTGAACCCTTTTACTAATATTGAGTTCAAAGCAGCCAGATATGCGAAAAATGCCAAGAGAAAACTACAAACAGATCCAGATAAGAGAAATGAAAGTACAGTTTTTCTGAAGTATGATGAATTCCAAAATATGGTTCGTGATTGTGACTAAAACACCCCAGATAGTTTGCAGAAGAAGGTATTTTTTGTTTTTGCTTTTGAATTAGCTTGGCGTGGTGGAAAAGGCCACAAGTGCTCAATTTCGCACTTAAAAGAAGAAGAAAATAACGTAGGTGAAAAAACAGGAAGGATTATTTACGATCCTGTGTTTACTAAAACGACGCAAGGAGGGGAAAAACCACGTGCTTCATTGAAATGGCTAATAAACAATAAAATAAATCCTGATTTGTGACCAATTTGAAGATCACCACGGAGAAATAGTCAAAAAAATGCGTTGCAATGACGTACCACAGGCACAGCATTCTCAAACATCCTCTTCAGCCTTTAATGCACCGATAGCTGCATTGTTTGACCAGAATACGTAAAATAATTGTGTATTTCACTGCAGTTCCTACAACTTCTGATTTAGTTTAACCTTGAATAAATAGTTTAATTATATTTTTACGTATACTTTCATAATATATAAATGAAAAATATTAAAACAAACGTATTTCTGCATCTCTTCTTTTTTACCAGTTACGGGATGGTTATATATATAAGCTAAGAAGTTATAAATTAGTTTGACATGTTGACAGTTTATTCGGGAAATATTCCCCCGAATTACACTCGTGCATCAAAATGACCGGATAATTTCGCATTGCAGCGTGTTGTCTTCGAAAAACAGCATTCGGTCATTTTCAAATTTTGGAGTCGGGCTCTTTCTCCAAAAATGAAAATGATGCATGCAAAATTATCGGTAATTTTGATGCACTATCGTAAACGTCTGATTACTCATGGACGATTTTTTTCTTTTTTCAGGCCGTGTTACTGGATATTGGAGTTGTCGTGTATTATTTTCAATCTGAAATATGAATGACGAAAAAATTATTGAATTAGTATGAAACTTTCCAGTATTGTACGACTTCTCAAATCTAAAATACATGTATATAGAGTTCAATAATATTTATAATATTTGGTAACCAGCCTTATCAGTGAATATTTGTTTTACGTGTAAAGCATCTGTCATTGCGTTGTAAATTTTGTGGAGTGTGACCCCTACTAGTAGGATCCACCTACTTATTAACGTAATTATATGTATTTTCATGTATTTCAAGATGAAATTATGCGGTATTTTGACATCCGCCTATTATGAAGTCTAATGTTTTCAGAACAAATCTCAAAACTGTTCTCTGATGTCCTAAGGCCTGACTTGTACGATGAACTTCCAATTTGCTCAACAGTATGGAAGAATGTTCACACAATCCAAATCATCAATACAACACCCGACAAAAACAACACTTTATCATTCCATTTATGGCTAAAACGAGTACCCAAATATCATATTCTTATCTCACACCAAAATTCTACAATTCCATTCCTGAAAATATGAAAACAACAATAAATGTATACTCTTTCAAAAAACAATTGAAGAAATAAGTATTGAATTAGGTAGAACGACCACTAACTTCCCTCAAATTCAGAGACGAAATCTTCCCTTCGTTTTTCACAAAAGATATTATGATTCATATTACACCATAGTCGATCTCAATATGACTACACCTCAATATGGACACTACCCTGCATATACCTTCTAATATCTTAATTCTCATGTTACACTCCACCGACGATCTTTCATAACCACATACATCCCTGGTTTTTATTATTTGTGTATATATATATATATATATATATATATATATATACATATATATATATATATATATATATACAGGGTGTAACTGAATAAGTGTAAAACATTTAAGGAGGTGATTCCTCATCGAAAAAAAGATAGGATCTTTCATATAAAGAAACTTCATTGGAGCATCCCTTGTTAAGATACAGCCCCTTAAAGGGGGTACATAAAATTTGTATAACAATTTTTTCACAAGCACTGAAAAAGTTACAATATTGAAATTAACCTGACGTTTTGTACTACCAAAAGACACTTAGCCAGTAATTTATTTGGTTTACCCATGGTTGTAAGGGTGAAAAACGCAACCCCTAAAATTTATTTCCAATGTAACTTTTTGTCTTATTATTTGTTTACCATTTAAAATTTATTTCCGATAGCCTGTTTCATTCTAAACAAAAAATGTCTCTTGGGTTTTTTGCCCAAAATAAACCAGTAAGCAGCAAAACATTATTTTACGAACAACTACAGAGATACATCGTCATAAATGCGAACTGGATTTATTGTTATTTTGTAGTTAGTACCTGCATTAAACGATTAAAGGGTAATAAACAAAACTAAGTTATTAATAACAAAACACACAACATGTAGAAATCATAGTGAATGTTCAATATGTCTACCTTCAAACATTACGCATGCGTCTAGACGTCGGCGCATTGAGCCACGTATTCGCTCAAATATTCCTGGAGTCTCTCTGATTACCCTGCACGCATCGATGATGCGGTTTCTTAAGTCCTCTACATCGCGAACAGGAGTACGATATACCAAATGCTGTGAATGGCCCCAAATAGAGAAATCGAGAGGATTGAGATCCGGGGATCGAGCGGGCCATTTATGTGGTCCTCCTCGACCTATCCACTGATTTGCATATGTTTCAGTTAAATGCTGACGTGCTACTTGACTAAAATGGGAGGGAGCCCCATCATGCATAAAAAACATATAGGCCCCTGCACTCCTCTTAAAAATTGAACGATGCTTCACCATTTAATCGAGGAGGAGAAAATGAGGCCCAATTAAATCATCCCCAATAACTCCGAGCCACACGTTAAGAGAAAACTGTTCTTGATGGCTAGTTTCGACAATAGCGTGAGGGTTTTCATCAGCCCATATGTGGTAATTATGAAAATTAATAATCTTGTCCCGAGAAAAACTACATTCGTCTGTGAATTCTATCGTCTTCAGAAAGTCACAATTTCTTCTAATCATTTCCAGCATCCAATTGCAAAATTCAAGACGGTTCGGAAAGTCTCGCGGTAACAGTGCCTGTACTCGTTGCAGATGGTAAGGGTATAAGAGTTGTTCCTTTAAAATTCGAAATACCGTCATATGATCAACATTTAGCTGGAAAGCAATCTTTCTAGTACTGGTAGTAGGTTGTTCTTCAATCAAATTAAGTACTGCTTCCTCAAGCTGTGGTGTTCGTATTTCTCGATGGCGACCACAATCCTGCGTTCTTTTGTCGAATGAACCATATTCTCGTAATCGTTGATGAAGTCGAGCAAATATTCTATGTGAAGGATGCTGCCGTTGAGGATACATTTCAGCATATCTTCTAGAAGCTTCTAACCCATTCCCCTGCGACAGACCGTAAACGTAATGCATATCAGCCATTTCCTCATTTGTGTATGCCATTTTATTAACAAGTGAATTATTAAAGTAACAAATTAAGAACAGAACAACAACACACAATTAGTATTAATTCAATTTCGAAAATTCCCAAACTGACAGCGTCATACCAATTTAATTGTCACTATCGCTAATAGCGACCTACTAGATAGATTAGTTTCGTATTTTCGCATTTATGACGATGTATCTCTGTAGTTGTTCGTAAAATAATGTTTTGCTGCTTACTGGTTTATTTTGGGCAAAAAACCCAAGAGACATTTTTTGTTTAGAATGAAACAGGCTATCGGAAATAAATTTTTAAATGGTAAACAAATAATAAGACAAAAAGTTACATTGGAAATAAATTTTAGGGGTTGCGTTTTTCACCCTTACAACCATGGGGTAAACCAAATAAATTACTGGCTAAGTGTCTTTTGGTAGTACAAAACGTCAGGTTAATTTCAATATTGTAACTTTTTCAGTGCTTGTGAAAAAAATTGTTATACAAATTTTATGTACCCCCTTTAAGGGGCTGTATCTTAACAAGGGATGCTCCAATGAAGTTTCTTTATATGGAAGATCCTATCTTTTTTTCGATGAGGAATCACCTCCTTAAATGTTTTACACTTATTCAGTTACACCCTGTATATATATATTGTGTATAATATAGATATAGATAGATATAGATATATATATATATATATATATATATATATATATATTGTGTATATATTAGTATTCTAAGTAGTTTTTTTCTTATATTATAAATATTGGTTTTTGTCAATGCTGAAACAAGTGTTCTCACTCTTATCGGCTTGTGGAGTCACGATTCGATCAAGTTACTGTTACGTCACTGTTGTGTGTAAATCTACTTTTACTTACTTCGTTTCTTAGAGATGCTCTTGTGATGATTAGATTAGTTCTTTCAAACCTTGGTACTGCCCCATGAGAGATGATCGGTCTCACTATTGCTGTACATTCACTGCCAAGTTCTCGGGTTACAGCCCCAATTTTTTTCTGCAAAGTTTCTGCAAACAATTAGGGCTTTCTTGGCTTTGTTGGTTACTCCTTCTTTATGCTTGTTCCAAAGTTGTTTATTTCCTAGAATAAGGCGTAGAATACACCACATACTTGAAAATTTAGTATCACTTAAGGTATTTTAACGTTGGTTACACGTAAACATCGTTAGGTTTTTCACTTTTACGATACGATCCGTAATCCATATCCTCACTCAATTGATCACGTAAGTTGTGTAACCTATATAAATCATGAGAAAACCACAACAATGAGGAGAATTTATACGCACAGTAGGTAATATTGGTTTTTTTGTACTCATTGGCGTCGGAAGCATAGTAGATTCAACGACGATAGGAAAAAAAACTTTTTTTTCTTATTGTAGCATAATAGACAAAATATATGTCGTTCGACAGATATTTTTGAGACTCACAACGTTTATGTAAAGAATGTTTCTCTAAGATGTAGACAATAACAAAATATCGCTGTTTGATTCTGTTGAAATTTTTCAATCAATTCATCATTTTGGTCCACTTTGTGTGCCATTCTTATGTGAGGATTGTTTTTTGTGTTAATTGGAATTGTATTTAATGACAGTTTATCTTTCTTTGACGCACATAATTCGTCACTGATATTTATTTTGAGAAGAGAATACGGTATTATTTGCTAAATCTGTGACGAACTAACAAGCTACATATATTAAGTTAGAACGTCATCGTTTCCAGAAATAGTTTGTGGAAGCTACTTTAACTCAGGGTTCGTATATAATAATTTTAAATAATTTAATTGGTAATAACGCTAAATTTTGTCATTCAAGTGAAATCTATGACCAACTTGAAAATTCTAAAAAGATAATGGTGGGAAAATCCATGGAGATAATAGACGCTCGAAGCGTATTTTAAAATCGATTTTCCCTTCCTAGTACACTACCTATCCTTCAAACAGTAGCTTTGAGGGGTAGCTACAAATTCAAATAAAAAAGTGTTATGAATGATACCAAAGGTTTTCCAACGGAAAGGTGAATTTTTATTTTCTCTTTATTTCCGAGCTCAACTAATTTGTTGCAGTTATATTGCCTTTGCTGTACTATCAGCCACGACCACATTATGAAATAGTAGTTTGCCCGGCAAGAGTAACTGGTAATTAGCGATAGGTCATCGGATGGTGTGTCTTGAAGGAGAAAAGCAGCATCCGTGGCCGCGGGTAGATGCGCTAATATCCTGCGGACGACCAACGATGCTTTGCTACCAGTAGAAGTAGCATGCTCGACATGCACATATTTCATACCAAGAATGAAGTTATTAAACATTGGCCTTCTCTGAGTTGAATCTGTTTTTATAAGTCTACTTATCATATATATATATATATATATATATATATATATATATATATATATATATATATATATATATATATATATATACAGGGCTATTCAAATTCGTTTCTGTACATGGGGATCTCGTAAACGATAAGAGATAGAGTGTCGGTTAAATCGTGGCATAGTTGCGTATTTTATAGACCTATTCAATGATGTGAAAAAATCGAATTTAGCTCTTTTGGTTCTGGAGATATACAGGAAAAACAAAAAAATCCCAAATTATTTTTTTGCCTGTATTTTCTTTCATTTTAGATTGAAAATCTGTCCACATTTTGCTATTGGCACTTGATGTGAGCTATCAGAATATGTTCATGAATCTTTTATACAGGGTGTCATCTGGCTTGGGCCACCCCATCTTTGAATTTTAAATACGGACCTGTATTTTTTGTTGTTTTTTGATCGTCGACGTTCACTTCATACTGAGAAATTGAATTTAATTTTATATTTCGGGAAGTTTCGGTAATATTTTATTATAATTGGGTGAATTATTCCCTTTTAAATTACGGCCCTGGAAATTGGTTGACTGAGTTAAATAAAAACACAATAGCAACTTTCACGTCTCCCCATGTACCATAGTGTTTTTAGAGAGTATTTTTTTCATTTTTAGGTACCAATTCATATTTCTTCACATTTTCAATGCTCTTTGAGCGTTTTCTACAATGAATAGCAAAACCTTTTATGATTTTTTGAAACATATCTACAACAAAAATAGATTATACATATGTATTTTGATAAGCTGAAAAAAACGATAGCAATAATTACATCCGAAACGAACACTATAATTGTAATGAAAATTGAAATGAAGTCAAAACCTTTTATATACACAAAAAAAATCAATGGCGCAATAAATGTTCGAATTGGAGTCCTTCCATTTCGAGACATTTTTAACCGTTTTTCATATTATTTATTGCCCTTAATACACTTCTTTGCTGCATTGTTGCGAAAGCATTCAAAATCCTCAATCTCAAGTCTTCCACATTTTCTATCTCTCTGCCAACGTCAATCCTATTTTTCAATGTCCCCCATAGAAAATAGTCAAAAATAGTAAGATCTGGTGATCTTGCAGGCCATATTATTGGCCCATTATTTGCTATCCATCTGTTGTTGAATGTGGTATTCAGAAACTGATTAACCTCTCTTGTACAATGAGGACGAGCTCCATCATATTGAAACCAGATTCCATTCAACCTACCTATTGGAATATCTTCGAGGTATTCAGTGAAGGTGGTCCTAAGAATTGCAAATAACGTTCGCCATTCAATGTCTCCTGGAAAATATATGGCCCAAGAATTTTATTATCAAAAATTCCTGCCCATACATTGAATCCAAATCGCACTTGAGGACGAACTTCTGAAATTATTTTCATTGGTCTGAGACCAGACATGTTCATTATTCCTATTGAATACACCGCAATTTGTGAAACGACTCTCATCGGTCCAAATGATGTTATTCAAAAAATTCCCATCTCTCACGATTTGTCTACGCAACCAGTTGCAGAAATTTCTTCTTTTTTCGGGATTTCCTGGATGTAATTTATGAAACGTTTTAATTTTGTAACATTTCGGGTTATGCTTCCTGAGAGTGTGCCAATTTACTGTAACGTTTTGGAAATTCAATTCATCTGCAATTTGTACGATGATTTCGATGAATTTTCATTAATATAAAATTCAGTGATATTACTGAAAGTTTATTAAAATTTTAAAAAATTACTTTTCAACAATACTTTCCTCTATTTCGGCTGGAGTTCTGTTGCCATAACTTTTGCGAGGCTTATTGAATGATCCAAATTCGCTAAGGTTTTTGTCTGATTTCTGGAACAAAGTTTCATGCGGTTGACGCCTTTCAGGATAAATTTCCATATACCGTCGGGCTGTAGCATAACTGTTTCTATGGTTTTCATAAAAAATTTCACCATGTCCCGTTTTTCTTCAGCGGAAAACATAATTTTTACACCAATAAACTCAAAAATATACAACAAATATGACAAATGTCAAAATATTATCGACAATTGTTCTCATAGTCTACTGAGATTTCATCGGTATTAAACATGGTAACTAAAGACATTAGCAACTTATAGGTAAGTATTATAGTAACTAGGAAAATGTGGTGTTATGATCTTTCTATCTCCAAGAATCACTTATGGTGCAAGAAAATGTGGAAGACTTGAGATTGAGGATTTTGAATGCTTTCTGCAACAATGCAGCAAAGAAGTGTATTAAGGGCAATAAATAATATGAAAACGAGTTCAAATGTCTCGAATTGGAAGGACTCCAATTCGAACATTTATGCGCCATTAATTTTTTTGTGTATATAAATTACTTCATTTCAATTTTCATTACAATTATAGTGTTCGTTTCTGGATGTAATTATTGCTATCATTTCTTTTCAGCTTATCAAAATACATATGTATAATCTATTTCTGTTGTAATATGTTCCAGATAATCATAAAAGGTTTTGCTATTCGAAGTTCATTGTAGAAAACGCTCAAAGAGCATTGAAAATGTGAAGAAATATGAATTGGTACCTAAAATGAAAAAAATACTCGCTAAAAACACTATGGTACATGGGGAGACGTGAAAGTTGCTATTGTGTTTTTATTTAACTCAGTCAACCAATTTCCAGGGCCGTAATTTAAAAGGGAATAATTCACCCAATTATAATAAAATATTACCGAAACTTCCCGAAATATAAAATTAAATTTAATTTCTCAGTATGAAGTGAACGTCGACGATCCAAAAACTACCAAAAAAATACAGGTCCGTATTTAAAAATTCAAAGTTGGTGGCCCAAGTCAGATGACACCCTGTATAAACGATTCATGAACATATTCTGATAGCCTACATCAAGTGCCAATAGCAAAATGTGGACAGATTTTCAATATGTCTGGGCAGATTTTCAATATGTATGCGATTTTTTTGTTTTTCCTGTATATTTCCAGAACCAAAAGAGCTAAATTGATTTTTTCACATCATTGAACAGGTCTCTAAAATACGCAACTTTGCCAAAAATTCAACCGACACTCTATCTCTTATCGTTTACGAGATCCCCTATGTACAGAAACGAATTTGAATAGCTCTGATATATATATATATATATATATATATATATATATATATATATATATATGTATATATATATATATATATATATATATATATATATATATATATATATATATATATATATATATATATATATATATATATATATATATATATATATATATATATATATATATATATATATATATATATATATATATATATATATATATATATATATATATATATATATGTATATATATATGTATATATATATATATATATATATATATATATATATTATATATATATATATATATATATACAGGGTGAGTCGGAATAAGCCTGACAAACTCCGATTACAGATTCCTCACCTCATTTCGAGGTGAAAAGTTCTCATCAAGGTATGTCCTAAAATGCATCCCCTCTGAGATACAGGGTGTCGAAAGTAAGAAAACAATTAAGATTTAATTTGTTTTCTCCAGAACTCCTGAAGGAAAAAATTTGAAACTTGGTACACTGAGCGATGTTTATAAACGTGTCAATTTGAAGTTATATTTTTTATTTTCGTAAACCAGTGGCGTAGTTACGATGGTATTATTATTATTATTATTACACATAAGTGAAGGCTGAGGACAGAGTCCTATGTAAGCCTAAAATAAAACCAAAGAGATCAACAAGATTATACAATGCATGCAAAAGAAAAATAATTAATATATGCGTAGGAACAATTATGCAAATAAGCAAATGTCTATTTTGTTTTTAAACCTATACACTGAGTCAGAATTCACAACATCGTTGGGTAAGTTATTCCATGTTTCGAAAATACGATTCACCAAAAAATGTTGTCTCTGCCTAGTGGCAAATTTCTCCTTTTTTAATTTGAGATTATGACCACGTGGTCATATTTTCCTTCATATTTTCTTGGGACAAGTGGATGGACATCAGTTCGGCTCATCGATACTCAACCTATAAGTCATGATATTCCATGTGCCTAAAAGTGGAGGTTTCTGAGATATGTCCTTAGTAGAGTCATAATTTCCTATGTGCAAAAATCGCATAATGCTAATTTCTTACAACATATCGGAATATGTGTCAACCTCCTGAACATTTTTTGATGTTGGGAGAATAGGAAACATAGTACGGGTGAGTCAGAATGAGACCGATAACTCTATTTTTCCACTCATCATATTATTTGATCGAATCGATGTCGTGGATTCACTGATATGTTACCATACTTTCTTGCATATGATTGTTTTGGCAGATCAACTGACAAACAAACCCAAACTTCACTTAGATGAGAGTTAAGGTCTGAAATAATGTTTGCGAAAAACTGAAGATAAGTAGTCTTAATTCTTTGAAGTTTAGGTTGGAGTATCATTATCAAAGCCACTTCTGATTGAATTATCTAGGAAAATATTATCCAATCAACATGTTCTTGATGAACAAAAACAATTATTGTGTATTAACATCTACTTAAATGATTTCGTTCGATTCGTGATAACTAGTTGCAAAGTCGAGCCTTTCATGCTAGTTTGTGGTAGGCTGTTCAGTACAACACTGATCAACGCATAAAACATACACCAAATTTGGAACTAAAAAGAACCCTTTTTTCATTGTTCCCGGTAGAAACACACTGATATATCGATACTTACATTAGACATAATTGACAGTAACCCAAAATAGTTTCAAAATGGATTATTCATTTGAAGAATATACAGATATACATTTCGTTCATGGTGAAACAGGGGGAAATGCCAGAGCCGCTGCTGAATTATATCAACATAGGTATCCAAACAGACATCATCCACTTTTCATTACTTTTATGGCTTTGCATCGATTATTGAAGGAAACGTAGTCCTCTAAATTCAGTAAACACTATTGTGGTGCGAATAGAACAAGAAGAGACAATGTTGCGGAAGAACAAATTCTTGAATGATTAGCAGCATTACCAGCACTTGGGCTATTTCGTATAGGTTACAAGTGTCACAATCAACAGTAAGTCGGGTAGCACGTGAACAACTATTGTATCCATTTCGCCAACAGAAGGTGATAGGCAATATGGCTTCCGCCATCAGAGATCAACTGGTGACCTGCTCGCTTACGTCTCACATATATGGCAGCTATCTATTGAAAAGCATGGAGAAACTTTAGCTGTGGCATTAGATATCTCCAAGGCGTTCGATCGAGTTTGGCACCAGGGACTCCTCGCCAAGCTTCCGTCTTATGGCTTGCCCCCTCAGCTGTGTTCTCTGCTTGCTAGTTTTCTCTCAAACAGGTCTCTCCATGTAGTGGTCGATGGAGTTTCATCTGACACTCTACTCATAAATGCTGGTGTTCCGCAAGGATCCATTCTCGCACCAACACTATTTCTACTTCACATCAACGACCTGTTGAAAGCAACTTCATGTCCAGTACACAGCTTTGCCGATGATAGTACCCTCCATACCGCTTTCTCTTCCAGGGCCCCTATATCAGCCCGTGAAACCAGAAATGAACGAGGAAGAAATGTTAATAATATAAATATGGACTTGGCAACAATTCTCGAATGGGGATCTAATAACTTGGTAGAATTCAATGCAAACAAAACACAAGCATGTCTTTTCTCTAGAAAAGCCGATCTCACTGTGCCTAACATAACTTTGTCAGGAGTAACCATACCACTGAAGCCATCCATATCGATGCTTGGTATTACTATCAGCAATAACCTTTTCTGGGAAAATTTACGTGAGGTCCATTGCCAAAAGTGCATCCCAAAACTTGGTTTTCTGTTTCGTGCCAAGAGCTATTTCACCCCAGTCAGCTGCTTATGATCTATAAGGCACAGATCCGACCTGTCCTGGAATACTGTTCCCATATTTGGAGTGCGGCACCTAAACATATCCTGAGGCTATTGGATTCTGTCCAAAAAAGGGCAATTCGTCTCGTCGGTGATGCCTCGCTTACAAACTCGCTCACTTGTCTGGAACACCGTAGAAAAGTTGGCGATTTGTCTCTATTTTATAGATATTTTCATGGGCGATGCTCTTCTGAAATATCAACAATCGTTCCTGCTTTGGCAGTCTCTTCGAGATTAACCCGTCAAGTTCAGTCATCACACCCCTTCGTGGTCACTTTGGAAACCTGCAGAACATCACTTTCCAAAGACTCGTTCATCCAACGAACAGCGAGGCTTTGGAACTCATTGCCTAGGGAGGTGTTCCCCGAGGCATACAACCTTCAGAAATTTAAGAAGAACACCAACTCCTACCTCTTTCCCTAGGTTCCCACGATGTTCTCTGAACATTACAGGATATCCCTTTTCGTGGGAACCAGAACATAAAAAAAAAAAAAAAAAAAACATGCTGGTGATTATGGCCCTCGTAGATTTTTTTGTGACTGGTTTTTGAGGATGTATGAAGGAGCAAACGACTTTTTTAGATGAGGCATGTTTCACAAGAGATGGATGTTTCAATACTAGGAACATTTATGGGATGAACAAAATCCCGGTGGAATGTTTCGAAAAGGCTACCAACAAAAGTTTTCAGTGAATATTTGGGTAGTAATTATCGAACATCGTATCGTTGGACCATATCTTCTTTCTCCCCGTTTGAATGGGCAGAACTACCGAGTGTTCCTTGAACATCAGACATTCCATGATCGGTGGATAGGTACACGTGGTCCCATACATTGGCCTGCACGTTCTCCGGATTAAACTTCACTAGACTTTTTTTTTGTGGGGATACTTTAAATCCCTAGTGTATGAAACACCTGTAGAATCTGTGAAAGATGTATCGACAAGAATTTTAGCAGCATGTACGTCCATACAGGATACACCAGGAATATTCCAAAGCGTGCGCCAGACGATGATACGGAGATGCCAACTGTGTATTGAACAAAATTGTGGTCCATTTGAACATTTGCTTCAATGCCTTGTTTGTTCCTATGTAGTGTACCCACTAAACCGTTTCTATCGTTTAAGTACATATTAATATACAATAATTGTTTTTCTTCATAAAAAACATGTTGATTGGATAATATTTACTTACTTGAATGTCAAATTCATTTTCTAAGCATCCTTGTGAAAAATGCAAAATAATGGTAATAACTTCAACACGCATCGATTATCAAATAATCGACATCGAAATTTTCAAGTCCAAATATCTAGAAAACGGTTGCTTATAGCGACTTGTAACAAAGATAGTTTTTTTACGTAGATATGATAGAGGAATTGATTTTTCCATTGAAAAATGTACTAGAAGTACGCTCAGACAAGTTACGAATCTTCAAAAGAAATAAAGACGTGCATGTGGCACCATCTACGAGTAGGAGCAATAATAACATCAGGTTCGAATTCGACACTTCAAAAAACCTCTCAATACCAATATTCGTTTAATTAAGGTCAGTATTTCGGAAGTTATTTAAAAAGAACGAAAATAAAAATAAAACATTAACAGCCTGGAACATCTTGGAAACGAAGCGTTTCCGGACATATTCATCTGGACAATTCATAATAATAATAATAATTTATTGAATCCTTTAAGATCAAATACATGATATAGGATACGTCAAGAACACAAAAAGGTAGACAAATAATCAAAATACCAAAATACAAAATATAAATGTCACATATACACAGATAGAACTAACATTTTATCTCGAGTTTAAAAATTCAGAAATGCTGTAGAAACAGTTTTCTTGCAGATATTTTTCAATTTCGATTTGAACATATTTTTGTTTTTAATTTTCCTTAGATTAGTTGGAAGATTGTTGAAAAATGTAATTCCTGTATATGACGGACTGTTTTTAAAGAATGATGTGTTATGAGTCGGGATCCTGATGAGATCTCCGTTTCTAGGGGAATAGTTATGATGTTGGGAAACAGTGTCGTACATATGTTTCTGTTTCAGAAATAACATTATACATTTAAAAATGTATATACATGGATATGTTGAGATATTGAATCTTTTAAAAAATTCTCTACACGAATCTCTAATCTTTAGGTTGAAAATACGTCTGATGACTCTTTTTTGTAGAATAAATATTCTGTTAGAGTTGCAGGAGCTGCCCCAGATGTTGATATTACAGGAGATGTGGGAGTAGATTATGGCATAGTAAATATTGATCAATTGAGTTATATCAAAAATATTTTTCAGATGTAGAATGGCATAATAAATAACCACTATTTGATTTTTTACAAACAGCATTTATATTTGCTTCCCATCTCATATCACTACTTACGAAAGTTCCGAGAAATTTAGTATTTTCAGAGAGATTAATTACATCATCCATCACTATTACTTGAAAATTTGTTACAATTTTTTATCTGCGATAGTACTGCATACACACTGTTTTGTCTGAGTTCACAATTGAAGAATTTTTTTCACACCAGGTTGTGAATTTCTTTGACAATATATTCAATTTACCTTGGAGTTCCACGGGACTGTCAGCATCAGCAGTCAAAGTTGAATCATCAGCATAAAGAACTATACATTGTGTGCTCATATGAAGTCGTAGATCGTTTATGAATAATAAAAAAATCAGTGGACCTAAGATGGAACCCTGAGGAACTCCCAGGTCCATAGAATAGAAATCAGACCTATGCTCTTCAATTTTGACAGATATTTTTCTAAGGCGCATGTATGAGACTAACCACGACAGAAAGTTACCACGAAATCCTAAAGAGTAGAGTTTGCTTTCGATAATGTTTAGGTCAATGGTATCGAATGCTTTCGATAGATCGAAAAAGAGTGCTCCAACATATTTTCCTTTATCTATAGAATTGTTAATATATTCAAAAAAGTTGTAGGAAGCACTTTCAATCGACTTTTCTGGACAAAAACCATGTTGGTACTTTGATAGAATTTCAAATCTGGTTAAGAATGCATACATTTTGTTATAGACACATCTTTCAATAACTTTACCTATCACAGTCGGTACTGTTATTGGTCGGAAATTACTCATGATAGATGTATCACCCTTTTTGAAAATAGGAGTCACTAAACCTGTTTTTGGGTAATTTGGAAATTCTCCTGACTCTATTGATCGATTTATGATATAAGCTAAAGGTTCAGCGATGTACACAGCGATACTCTTAATGATTTTGGTGGATATACAGTCTATTCTAACTGAGTTAGAATTCTTCAGTGAACCTATTGCATCTAGGACATCACAGCCCAAAACGGAAAAAATAGAATGTATTAGATTCATTCATTGAAGTAAAATCGTTGAATACTTTCGAGCCGAAGTGTTGCTCTATGGAATTTTTTGCATTGTTTGAGAAAAAGGCACCGAAAGCGTTTGCAATGACTTTCTTGTTCTCAACTATTTTATTTTCTACTTTTATTTGATTGAGTTCCTCATCACCCAGAATAATTCTTTCAATTCTTTACTCAAAGAAATAATATCTTTGTTCACCCACTGGTGTGTATTTGAGTTTCTGTTACATTTTTTTACAACTGTAGGACATAATAAGTCAATAAAATACTGAAGAGTATTTAGGAAAGTCTCATATATTATATGAATATTTTCAGAGCATCCGAAAACTAACCAAAAGGTTCCTTTCTCTAGAAAGGATTGTAAAATGCCAAGATTCTCGTCACTTGTATTTCGGAAGGATACGGTTTCATGGTTAAACCTGTGTTCATTTATGGGATTCATATCCAGAATCAATTCGAATATGATACCAAAATGATCAGCAATATTAATGTTTTTAACTGTTTCAAGATATTTCGAATTGCATATATTCGTGAAAAAATAGTCAATTTTACTCTCACTCGATTTGCCATTTACATTTGTAAAGACCCTCGTAGGTTCAAAATTTTGTATGTTTAGTTCATAGCTACTGAGGAGATCGGTGAGGATTGTCTCAAGTTGTACCAATCAACATCTGCTAGATACAAATGAAAATTCATCTTCTATAACATTAGACATTTTTCATCAAAACATACAATGTTTGAGTAATAAAATTTTGAATATTGACGTGGTTTTTGACAATATCAAATGCGATATACTTCTAATTTCCGAACATTGGTTGAATGAAATTCAAATAAAAACATACTTATTGAGCAGTTTCAATCTGATAAACTACTCATGCAGAAAAATTCTAAGAATGGCGGTGTAGCCATGTACAAAATAAAAATTTCAGGGCTAACTATCAAAAAGTTGATGTAGACTCTGTGTGCAGGGAAGGTATTTTTGAATGTGCTGCAGTTTTACTATCACAAGATTTGGTAATAGCCGTTGTTTACAGACCGCCATCAGGAGATTTTAAAATTTTTTTGGACTGCTTTACTGAATTTTTGAACCTGAGAACAGTTGCTAACAGGCAGGTCATTATTGGTGGTGACTTTAACGTAGATTTTTCTACAAGAAGTCACAACTGCATTTTATTGAATGACGTACTAGGATGCCATAGTTTATTCTCAACTGTGAAGGAACCAACCAGGGTATCACAAACTTCCAGTACATGCATTGATAATTTCTTAGTTAGTTCTGAGTTCAAATTTCATAGGGCTGAAGTGATCGATCTCCATTTATCTGACCACTTTTCTCAACGTATCAAAATATTACATTCTACGTCAGCAGCGGCTGATGAGGAACGTAATAAAAAACATCATATAATGCATAGATCTTTCAATGACCAAAATAATAATATTGCTTTCCTAAATTGCATAAGTATTGAAACTTGGCATAGTGTTTATAGTCAAGGAAGGTTGAATGCAGCATCTGACAACTTCATGAATTTAATGATTCATTATTTAGATTCATGTTTTCCTCTACGTGAAATATCAATTAAGAACAAGAAAAAACCATGTAAAATGAATGGATCACAGAAGACATCATAATACTGAAACGCCAGGTTAGTCTTTACAACGATTTGGCTAAGACCAACAATATTTATAAGGACATAAGCAAATACTTGCAGCAACAATACTGCAATGCACTGAGAGCAGCGAATATTAAATTTAATGACATGCGAATACATGGATCGGAAAATAAAACGAAAGCTATGTGGAAACTGATTAATGAATTGAAAACAGGTAGGTATAAAAATAATGAATTAACTATTACACAAAATAACTATCCTTTACCAGATCAGATTGTTGCTAATCAGTTTGCAAACCAGTTCACCATCCCTATCAATAAAAATTTTGAACGTGACTATAGCTTTTTAGATTCAAATATTTCCTTATCGCACATATCATTTTATCTAGAACCCGTTACGATTGTTGAAGTTGAGTCATTAATAAGTAGACTGAAATCTTCCAACTCCTCTGGCCATGATAATATTTCTAATAATTTATTGAAGAAATGCAGCTCGTGGATTAGTGAACCTCTGAATTACCCAATCAATCTTTGTTTTGAGGAAGGAAATTTCCCAGATAACTTCAAACTGGCAATAGTTCAGCCACTTTACAAGAAAGGAGATCGAATGATTTTGTTAACTACAGAGCAATAAGCCTGTTATGCAGTATCTCTAAATTATTTGAGATGGCAATTAGGGATCGGTTAACCAATTACTTACTCAAGTACAAACTCTTATCGTCCGACCAACATGGTTTCTGCAGTAACAAAAGTACAGAGACAGCACTATCTGAGTTCAGCGGTCGGATCATTTCAAGTATTGACAAAAAAATGTTTGCTTTGGGTATTTTCATTGATTTCTCGAAAGCTTTCGACCTAGTGGATCATCGATTGATCACTGCCAAATTAGAGAGATATGGAATAAGAGGTTTGCCTTTAACTTTAATCGAGTTATACCTCAGTAATAGAAAACAAATGATAAGAGTCAATAACATTTTCTCTGAGGAAATGGATGTAGAGCAAGGTGTGCCGCAAGGTTCTGTCTTAGGTCCTCTACTTTTCAACATTTTTGCTAACGATCTCATTCTCTATATTCAAAGGGTTCAGAATGTTCATGTTATCTGCTATGCAGATGACACGAATATTTTGGTTGTTGACAAGGATCTCAATAAGCTGAAAACTACTGCTGAAGCGCTATTTGCCAATATTGTAAAATGGTCCAACAATAATAACCTACAACTGAATCATCGTAAAACAATAACTGTTCTTTTGGTAATGGCAGGACTGATGAAATCAAACTTTTTGAAGGTTCCAATGATGAAATAGTAAGTAGTAAATCAGTGAAACTATTGGGGGTTACCTATGATAGGAAACTTCACTGGAATTGTCATATTGATTGTTTGTGTAAAAAATTACAGAGTAGCTGTTATAGTCTGAAATTTATGAAGAACCACTGTAGTGAGTACACACTACTGTCATTGTACTATGCAAATTTTTATTCCCATATAAAGTATGGAGTTTTGATTTGGGGAAATTGTGCACATGTGAATAGAGTATTGGTACTTCAGAAATATGCGATTAGAATTCTTGCTAGTATCGATACTAGAACGAGCTGCAGAGATTATTTTAGAAAATTCAAAATCCTAACTGTTGTAAGCTTATATATACTGGAAGTTTGTACATACGTCTATAAAAATAAAAACGCGTTTTTGAATACTACTGAGAAGCATGACCATAATACACGTTTCAAAGGCCAACTACAACCTGAGAATCACCGGACTACGCTGTACCAAAAAAGTTTTTTTTTAACTGGCTGTAAATTATACAACTCTCTTGATGAGCATATTAAAAGCTCCCTCAATTTAAATATTTTCAAAACAAGACTGAAACAGCAGCTAGTTCAGAAGGCCTGCTACACTATAGATGAGTACTTAGTATAATTTGTGTTATGTTCGCGATATATACAATTGATTTTATTTGTATTCAATATAGCATACTTATATATACGATTGTCTCTCTTGTTGTCTCTTGTGCATTCACGTCTTCTACCTTTTTATGATATATTGTCCGAAAAGTATGTTCCTGCAAAGATGAATTTCTCAATTTTTTATCATATATTTTAATCTAATGGTATGTATTTTATTTTATTTTGTTTTGATGTTTGATTTATTTTGTTTTGATGTTTATTTGTGACTTGTTATAAACATGCATCTGTCTTTGGTCCTTGTGATTGAATTTATATGTATATTTTATGATGAATAAATTGATTGATTGATTGATTGATTGATTGATTTATTATTTGATTCACATAAAAAGTTTATGTTTATGTCACCACAAACAATTATATTTTTGAATTTTTCATTACGGTAGTCCAATGCGACAGAGAGTCCATTTATAAATGTTTCAATGATATCAGAAGATTGTGAGGAATCATCTCCTGAAGTTTGTCAAAGTACTTTCGAGTCACCCTGTATCATATATTTCACTATTCTTGAATCTTGTTGTATATAGTATTTTATTATTTCATCTGGACGACGGTTTGTCCCCAAATGTGGAATTCTTTAGGTTTTGTGATCTATTTATTTACATCCTCTTGAATTAATTTTTTGTTGGTAACATTTTTCGAAATGTCGAATGTATTTTCACGGAAACCATGCATTCCTACCAAATTCAACTGAATTAGATTAGTGGAAGTGAGTCCAATTTTAATTGCAAGATTTTATTACCGACGGACGGATGGAGATACATTAAAGCATGTAATGACTGAGGCGACTACATTCTTCTGTAGTCGCAGATGTGCAACAGAAGAATGTACTGCTACAAGTTTTTTTGTATTAGCTTCCCAAACGAACAGGAAGTTACCGGTTCTTCTCATTCTTTACATAGACACGAGTCATAACGCATAGTCGGCATATATACTAATGGAAATATAAAAAAAAACTGTTTCTGATGGAAGGTACACTCATCCTTTGGAGCATTACAAATGAACAATAGTAAATAATTGTATGTATGCAAAGATATGCTCCGAAGCTTGCCCAAATTTTTGTGCGAATACAGACATTTATTGCTAATTTGTGGCGATATAATGAATAGATGTGCCCAAATAAATACGCCCATCCATTCACAAAAGCTCATGTGTATTTTGTTTTCAGCATCAAATAATGTTGCATTTTATTTTTTCAGTGGTTACGTTCTAGAAGTTCACCCTATTTTCTAATTAAATATCCCTCAGAGATTTAGGGGTAGGTATAGCAGAACAAACAAAATTCCTAGGAATAAATTTAGACGAATGCTTAGACTAACCATACATTATATCTGAAATGATTCCTGCAGTCCACTCAATTTGCTATGTAATAAGAGTACTGAGTGGAAAATCATAAAATGATCTATTTTGCAAATGTTTAATCTACCTTGAAATGTGTTATAATTTTTTGAGTAGTAGATGCTTCTACGAAAAACATTTTTATTACTGAGAAGAGAGTGATTAGAATAATGAAATCAAAACTTCTTAACAAAAAATCAAACCGACAAAAAAGAAACTGAAAAGCGAAAAATAATTTTGATTATTTCTTTAAAGTAATATACTGATCTTCGTTAATTGTTTGTTTGGCGCCGACTAAAAATTAGAAACTTACATTAGTGAAGGAGCTTAGTTATTAAGACCAAGAAGTTTTATTTAATTTTTCGCTTTTCAGTTTCTTTTCCGTCGTTTTGATTTTTTGTTAACAAGTTCTCATTTTTTCAATTTTTGTGGCTGAAATCTACTAATTGCAAACTACTCGAATAATTCCAGGTCTCCAGTATGTTGTAGGGTCATCGGAACCACATATGTGTGGCAAGTATCAACAGAATCGGTTCACAGGAGAAAAATCAATCATCCCCTATTTTTCTACCCTCAGGGGTGGATTCCAAATTCAGATGAGACTAACTTCGAGAAATACCCTATTCAATAAAAAAGGATCATATGAATCTGATAACCCAGTACAAAGTTATGCGTGGTTGAATCGGTTAACATGTAATCAAATTCAGTAGGTGAACAACCAATCCCCTATTTTTCTACCCCTAGGGGTATTAAAATCGGACCACTCTGTGAAAAGTTATGCGTGGTCATACATAGTTTTTTTTTATCATGTGCGGTCGGGGGATCCTTGTCAGGAACGAAGTTGTATGTTGACTGGTAATACCAAGCAATACTATACTATATATATATATATATATATTATATATATATATATATATATATATGTATATATATATATATATATATATATATATATACTATACATCCTTTTTCCAAAGTCCTTCGCTACAGTAAAAGGTATTTTATTCCTGATAATACTATTCGTTATATTATATCGAGTTGACGTGCCACATATTTAATGTAAACCATCAATCCAACTTCCGCATACAAAAAACATAAGACATTATGTCCAAAAAAGGATATAAACACACGTTATATAGAAATATAAAAGAAACAAAGATATCTTCCACGTATAACCCCTCAACGATAATATTCGGCTTGTATCCGAATAGATATCCTACCGCTCATGTATCGAGGGTACTATCATAAGTGCTAGGGGTTTCATCGCTCAATTTTGTTGGAAATTTTCGAGAAAGCATTTTGCCTGAAAATTTTACCGAGTACCATTTGCGGTCTTATTATCTGATTAATCCACGAAAGCGAAACTTGAGTGGTTGAAATAAGGCCGCAAATTGCACGAGCTTAATTTCCAAGAGGCAAAATTATAAAAAAAAAATTGATGAAATCCTCTAGCACGAATTACATTTGAAGAGAATATTTTCTGAATCACATTTAAAACTGGATGAAATAACCAGAATTCATGTTATAATATGAGTTTCAACGATGAAAGTTACAACAATTCTTTTCGATCCAAAATCATTCACTGCTCTAGAACTCGCCCAAAAACCTGAAATATATATAAATTTTTCACTATCAGATCTAATATGTTTGTATCTGGAACCGATTAAAAAAAAGGTTCCTTGGTATGGAATCGAACCCGAGCCTAACGCGTGATGAACCATCATGCTAACCACTGCTCTACGAGGACTACCATTGATATACAGAAAATGACTCAATCAAATTATTCATTGCCTTACTTGACAAACTGAGGCATTTTAACATTCTGAAAGGTATATTTCAATTCAAATATGTAGTGAGTTCAAAATCCCTCATTTCATCAATTTTGCATTCCATATTTCCCAATATAGGAATTGAATGCGTTGACATTTAATTCTGACAGGACCAAGTCTAGTTTTGTTGCAAGACAATATCAGTAAAAAACCCCGAAAAGACGTTTTATCCCTATAAAACTGACCTGATTTGTTCTCTGTTTGGAATTTCGACCATTTGATTGGATCAAAAATAATTAGGAAAATACTCATTTTGAATTTCCCGCAAGCAGAACAGCCGTTTGGATGGTTTCGTACACTTTCGGAATCGTATGAGCAAGAGCTGAATGCTTGTCACACAAACTTGTATTCGATGGAAAGAGACAGAGTGAGAGAAAGTCGCATGAGGGGGATAGAAACGCTTTTTTCTTACGTGACAATAGTGATGATATTACCATTCACCAGAAGAAGGAAGCTAGACTCACTGAGAAAGCCGGTCCTCTATGGTGAAACAATTCCATTCAAGGAAGAAGTCAAATACCTAGGGGTAATTCTAGATAAGAAACTCACGTGGAATGCTCATCTAAAAGAAGTTTCCAACAGAGCAATTCAAACTTTGGTAGAAGAACCTGTGAGAAAACATAGGGAATGCAACCCAAATGAATTCGCTGGCTTTACGAAAAGTTGATTAAAGTTAGATTGAACTCTTATCTTGAAAAACATAAAATCCTATCCGAATCCCAATTTGGGTTTCAAAAAGGAAAGTCAACTCAGAATGCTGTGATACAGTTAACAGACCTCATCTACAAAGCCATTGATGGAAGCAAACCATCAATAGGAGTCTTTATTGATTTATCGAAGGCTTTTGATACTGTGAACCATTCAATTCTACTCAATAGTTTAGAACATATTGGAATTAGAGGAAACCCATTTGAATTACTCAAATCATACCTAGATAATCGACAGCAAATTGTGAGAATCGAAAATACTAAGAGTAGTAAAAGAACAATAAAATGCGGAGTACCACAAGGAACCGTGCTAGGGCCAATACTTTTCTGTATATATATAAACGAATTATTCTCAGCAGGAGCCACTGGCAAAATAATCAGCTTTGCAGACGACACCGCTGTGTTTTATTCGGGGGACACATGGATTGAAGTAAAAGAAAAGGCTGAGAAGGATATGGAATTTATTAAAGACTGGTTCGATCATAAACAACTATCTTTGAACTGTAGCAAAACCTACTTCGTCCCGTTCTGTAACTACAAATCGTTTTTGCTATACTCTCAATTTATCACAATAGGAAGCACACTTAAAATATCTTCAACAACACAAATAAAATATCTAGGAGTCATTATAGACTCTCATTTAAGATGGGACTATCACATAAACTATCTGCTGAAGAAACTGAGAACTGTTCTTTATAAGTTTCGTCAGCTGAAAGATAGGATAGACCTTAAACAAACAAAAAAAAATTATTATAGCCTAGTACAAAGCCACCTATCATATTGTATACTTGGGTGGGGCGGAGTATCAAAAACGTACCTGCGTCCACTAGAGGTGATTCAGAGGAAATTTTTGAAAATAATGCTGAACAAACCTATCCGCTATAGTTCAGACAAATTGTATGAAGAATCGGGTATATTTGACTTGAGACAATTACTATACAAAATACTTGTCTTGAATCAATATAAAGAAAAGAATAAACTCAACAAACCGAGTCACAACCATATTACACGTAACAGACCCAAATATATATTTCCACATACAATGAAACCCATAGGGCAGAGATCATATAGTTTTTTGGGCCCAACAGCCTTTAATGCACTACCAGAAAACATACAGACCTCTGAAACACTCCCACGGCTAAAAAAGGACATAAATACATTTATTTCAAGTATTCCGCGTGGAAGAATTCGGGAAATTTTTGACCGGAGAAATTAGACAGCAACAAAAACTTATCTGTCACTGACTGATAGGCACCAATTCAGTAAATTCTCCAGACAATTGGCAAGAATAACGTACGTAAATGGTTTCAGTGTTAATTTTGAAGATTTAATTTCTTTGTGATATTATATTATATCATTTTGTTCTATAAACTGAAAATTTACATGTCTTATTTTATATATAGATTATAACATTTGATTTGATTACGAACATTTTACTCCTGTAATTAGTTAGATATTAATATTTCTGTTAATTTATTTATTTATTAATATACTTTCACCTATTATTTTTATTATTTAAATTTTTTTGATTTTTAATTTAATATTCTCCATTAATACATACTTAAATATTATATTAAGCAATTTTAAACAAAGTGATTATCTGTACTTATATATTTTAAACCATATAAGCCACATACAAGTATTTGATGCTTCTGTGGTCCTTATCAGGTACCATTTAATTTAATTTAATTTATCAATCACAAACAAGCATCTTTTTGCTTCTGTGATTTACTCCGTTTATTCACTTATATATTTCTATGTTTCATTGTAATTCTCTTTCTAGTGAATAAACATTATTATTATTATTATTTACCTTTACCTATGATAACCTACGGAGCAGTCCTCTGGAGGAGCAAAGGGGCACAGAAGTGTGCACGAGAAAAGCTCAACAAACTCCAGAGGCAAGCGTGTCTGATCATAACAGGGGCAATGTCCACCACCCCGATAGCAGCAATGGAAGTCCTCCACAACATCTCTCTTCTGCCTGCCTGCCTGGAGAAGGAGGCAAGAGTGATTGTATACAGAAACATGTCGAGGTCAACGAGTAATAGGGAAGAAAGTAGTCGCAAGATCGAGAATGAGATAAAATCCTATCTGATTCTAGCAATTCCACCAGACACAATGATCCCCCTATACAACTTTAATACACCTTACGAGATTCTCCTCCCTGGCAGAGACGAATGGGAGACGAAAGAACGAGAACTCACAAGGGCCAATCTACAATGGTACACAGACGGCTCCAAAATGGAAAACGGAGTTGGGGCCGAAGTGCATTTAGTACAATCAGAATTTAACCTTAGTGTAAACCTGGGACAGTACGCCACAATATTCCAGGCAGAAGTCCATGCAATCGACCTCTGCCCGCAAGAAATTCTTAACAGAAACAGTAAAAATCAATTGATAAAAGTCATGTTGCACAGCCAAGCAGCACTGGAAGCTCTGGCATCAAGTCGGATAGAATCCAGATTAGTACTTCGTGAAAGCCTTTCAAAGCGTGGGCAGGGACAACATGATAACTCTGCTATAGATTCCTGGACATGGAGGCTTTGAAAAAAATCAAAAAGCCGACCTTTTGGCAGAGGAAGGCTCTATGAAGGAGTTCATAGGACCAGAGCCCTTTTTCGGAATATCAAAGAAGTGTTTTCAGACTGGACCGAGCGAAAAAAACGCGAGTACTGGATTGAAACAATGGGGCAAGTCCACTCGAACATTGAGTGGAAAAGGAGAACAGCAGCCCTGTAAGATCTGAATAGGAAAAACCTGAGGATTATAACAGGGCCACTGACAGGTCACTGTAGTCTGTGAAAGCATCTCCAAAGAATCGGAGTTGCGGAAAGCGCAAAGTCTCGCTTTGGTCGAGACGAAGAAGAAACAGCAGAGCACATTTTGTAGTTGCAAGGGTCTGGAACGGACAAGAATCTACCATATGGATTACGGGCAGCTAGAGCTCAAAGACCTGGAAAAGGTATCACCAAGTGTCATCATCGACTTGGTCAGAAGCGCGGGTCTGGAAGGGGAGCTCTAATTTAATTAGGCTCGAGCCACAATAGATCTGAGAAGGTCGTTGTGGAAGGGGCGGTTATCGCCCCACTTGCAAAAACCCAACCCCTAACCTAACCTAACCTAACCTACGTGACGATTTATATTAGTCAACACCTACCACAATCCGCGTGAAGGAACTTCGTTCCAAAAAAAAATTTACGCTTCGACTAGAGGACCTCCCCCTTTTTTCGTCGGTTGAAAAAACATTTTAACGAAAGTTGCGGTGTAGTTTTCAAATCATGTGTCATTATGAAAGTTTATGCTCTTTATATATATGAACGCTCAGTATTCTTCTTCAATAGTAGAAATTTATTTGAACTGAAAAATTTGATAACTATAATATCTGAAATGTAAACGTTAACAACCCGATACACAGTCTGATTCTGACAGAAAAAAATCCAAGTTATACTTGTTTAATATTATACAATAAATAACCTGATGATATCAAAATTATTGCTAGTGAAAAGACTATTAGCAGAAAATCAAAATATTGTGGTTGGTTGAAAACTGACGAGCCGTAGACAGGGTTGGCACTTAGCTTCCCTTAACACTGCGACCAGCTGGGGTCTATTGTATCACTCTGTCGTCAGTGGTTCCTCATTCAAACAGGTTTGTGCCTTCAATTAGGTTTAGTAGCCTGTTAATAAGGTTCTTCGGATTCATGCCTGTTTCCGGGTTGTTCTCTCCAAAGGTTTTGTGTCGCCTTCTACTTAGGGCGTCACAGTCGAAGATAATGTGAGAGGCTGTTTCTTCCTCCTCATCACACAGCCTACACTCCACAGTTTCCCTGCGAATTCCCATGGTGTTTAGGTGTTTTCTTGGGCCGCAGGGTCCAGTCAACAGATCTACTATTATACGTGCCTTCGTTCTGTTCAGGTTCAGAAGGTCAGCCGTCAGGGTCCGGTTTGGGTGCCCTACCATGACTCTGCTGTGTATTTGCCCGACAGTTGGATCCCAGTATTGTTGGTGTCTTATTTTCATCCACTCATCGATCAGGGTCCTGCATCGGTTTTTGCTGATCCCATGCATAGGTTCTGGCCCTGTGAATAGCATTTCAGATGCTTGTCTAGCTAGCTGGTCCGCTTTAACGTTGCCTCCAATGCCTCTATGACCTGGCACCCACATCAAGGTGACCTTGTTGTGTTTTACCAGCTCGATGAGGTTCTGAAGGCAGTCCCAGACCAGTTTAGACTTTATATGTGTAGAGTTGAGGGCTTTGATAACACTCTGACTGTCAGATAGAATGAAGATGGATACCATAATAGCATGTGTTTCAGCTTGGAATATCGTGGAGCATTTGCCAAGTGGTATTATGTAGTCCCTTCATGGCCTCATCCCATGTATTCCTACTCCCGTCCCTCCAACTGTCTTTGAGCCGTCTGTATACCAGTCTATGTCCGCAGTTGATTGTGATTCTATACTCGGGGCCCATCCGGATCCGTCAATTCGTGTTTCGAATGGTTTTTCGAATGAGTATAGGGGATGCATGTAGTCTGAAATCATATCGAGTTCGTCTATATTGATTACATGAGTTATTCTGGTGTGTCCAATTGTTCGGATTCTCCAGTTTTTTGTTTGTTTCAGTATGTATGCACTTATCCTGGCCTCTTCAATAACATGTAAGTCAAAGGGTTCGAGGTTCAGGATGATTTCTATTGCAGCTGTTGGAGTGCACCCGTGATGCAGAGACAGGCAAGCCTCTGGATTTTCCATTGTGAGTGAATTCAGAAACACTTTTTTATGACGTCTACTTCATTTTGTTTTTCTATATTTTTGTTTATTCAGGTGAATGTAATTTTGTTATTATTATCAATATTATTATTTATTCGCTCCCATTGGCAGTTAATCCAGTGGAATATCTTAACGCAGCTATGGTATAGTGAGTAATGTGACATTTTTCATAATGAATGAATAGCAGACAAGCGCTTCATAACTTCATTCCATTCAAATGCGAATTACAATTCTTGAATTATTTTTTTGGTTGTATACCAAAATAATATTAAAATCCAAATGACATCAATGAAGAAAGTAGAATTAATAATGCGAAAAAATCATCTGAACCCACCAAAACAGCAGGTTTTGATGAATTTTTTAAAACGTTTGTTATTCAACATCAGAAACATAACTGATGGTGCAAATAATTTTTTGAATCCTATTTTTTTTATATATTAGGTCAGGTTTTCGAAAAAAAAAAAGCAAAATTGGATTATATTCAATGAATATTTCAACGCATATTTATTAAGCAAATAATTTCAACAACGAACGTGGCGCGCGAAAATAAGGAGGTACAATAAAATAAAAAATGTCTTACTTACGACTAGGCGGCTACCACTTTTGAATTGTTGAATTGATGCGTTTCAAATAGATAAACAATATTTAGTTGGGATTTACTAATTATTCGTTTAATGTTAAACGACTTATAACGTATACGCAATGCGAGCAAGTTTGCTGTCAAGCAAGTCACGTGATCAAAATAAAATATTAATATACAATAAGAACATAATTTTTCGAAATTGATAACCAAACTCAAAAATAAATATAATGCAAATAATGTTTGTTACCTCTTTCATCATGTTTTCTCATCTTTTCACAATTTCTGATGAATTGTAATCAAAACCTGGAGAATACACAATCTAAATCTGATTGGAATGGTGGGATATGACATGATATACGCCGGAAGTGACTTGAATAAGTGTGACGGCGTTGTGATATACAGTGTGTCCCACTTCTAATGGAAACACCCCAGTATCTTCCGTAATTATTGGAGTAGAATTCTGTAATTTTCACGATCGGTGGATATACGGTGGGTGAGTCTAAATTTTTTCATGGCGTTGACCTGAGTAACATACACTGCGCGCCAGGAGCGATAAATAGATTCCGATTTTCGCGAAAAATTAGGGGCAAAATGAGCTCAAAATTCTTATGGATTCGAGATCAGGTCATCAACTGAAGTGCCAATCCATATTTTCGCAGAAAAATTTTCAGTTCTGAAAAATCCGAATTTGTCTCACTTCCCATATCTTCCGTAATGATTGTAGTAGAATTCTGTAATCTTCTCGATCGTCAGATATACCGAAGATAAGTCTAAATGTGAGTGACATACGTTGCGCGCCAGGGGCGATGGATATATTGATTTTCGCTAAAAATAATATAAGGGGGCAAGATAGACTCAAAATGATTACGGATTCGTGAACAGGACATCAGTTTCAGTACAAATCCATATTTTGGGAAAAAAAAATCAGTTCTGAAAAATCCGAATTTGTCCCACTTCTCATGGAAACACCCCCGTATATTCCATGAGGATTGAAGTAGAATTCTGGAATTTTCACGATCATTAGGTATACCGGAGATGATGCTGAATATTTTCTGGGGTTTACCTGAGTGATATACAGAGTGGCCACTTTTTTAATGGGATTGTATTGGTAACTTTTAAACCATACGAGTTAGAAGGTCGGTCAAATGGAGAAAAAGTTACATTCATAGAAGCATTGTCAAGCAGTTCAAACAAATCGAGATTATCAGGGCCGGTTATTGAGATATCATAAGAAAAATAAATTCTGTCATTTTGAGTTTTCTTTTTTTCCCACTTTGTTTCGAATATTATCAAAAAATGTCACAGGAGTTTTTTATTCGACAGTGAATTATCCTCAATTTGACATAATCAGATTTTGTATCCAACGTTTCGTACCCTCTGGGCCACCCTCAACCTCATTTTTTTCAATACGGACCTGCATTTTATGACATATTTCGAAATAACTTCCAACGCTGAGTTCAACGATATATCATACAATGTTATTCAAAGTTGATTTTTAGGTGATTTTGACCCTTATCCAAATTTCTTTGGGTCGGATCTGTATTACATTTAGGTACCTTTAGTTTAATTAACAACATGCAATACATTTCGAAAAGAAAATCAACTCACTCATCTTCAACTGAATGGAACGTAACAGAATCAAAGCAAAAAACAAGTAATAATTATTTACAAATTTCAAGAGGTGAAAACCCTAATTCATAATAATTAAACGAAACTATCATTTAATGAAAGAAAAATCAAATGATTATTCGAAAGTAAATGATGAACATTAATGAAGTAAGTGTTCGAAATGTCCACCATTTTGTAAAATGCACTTTGCGGTTCTGGAACCCATACTTCTTATACATTTGCTTATTTGGTCTCCTTGAATACCTTCCAATACATTCTCAATCTTCTCGCGAGGAATCATTATTGTTGGATTTGTCATTTGTTCCGTTGAAACAAATTACAGAATCGAACTTTATTTTGAGATCATTACGATATAATTTTTGCAAGGCTTGGTATTCAAATTTGAAATCATTGTATTCGCGTCTCTTGACTATTTTATTAACAGCAGTTTTTGATAAATTGCATTCACTGGCCACAGTTCTCGATTTTTTTCTGGGTGCAATTGAATTTGGGTCAGAACATTGATATCGTTGATATACTTGTTTTTTCTTACATACACACAACTCTAGGTTTATTGAATGTATTATTTTCAAGTAGTAGGCCGTGGATAAAAAAGAACATAACAAGAAATGTCATATTATTTGTCACTTCGTTTATTATTGTGTCACAAGATCTTGTCATTAAATACTTTTCTGAGTAATTTCAATTTAACTTATTCGGTATGGTTAGATACACAAATGAAGAGAAGAGAGATATGTACGAAGTGTACATAAAACTAGATAGAAATTCGTTCAAAGCACAACAAAGGTATGGTGAATTATATCCTAAAAGAACAACACCAAATTTTAAAATGTTTAGACGTTTATCTACAACGTTACTTGCACATAATTCATTCATCAAACCGAAAGGTCCTTATGTACGACGAAACGAGCCTATCAATGACATCAATCTTCTGGCCCAAATTCGAATGAATCCAGGAATAGGATCGAGAACTATAGCCAGTGAATGCAATTTATCAAAAAGAGCTGTTAATAAAATACTCAAGAGACACGGATACCATGACTATAAATACCAAGACGTGCAAAAACTAAATCGCAATGATCCTGAGAGAAGGTTGCAATTCTGTAATTGGTTTTAACGGAAGGTGCGGAATAACAACAATTTTGCGCACAATATCATTTGGGGAGACGAAACGACATTCACAAATTCTGGCATGTTCAATAGAAGGAACAAACATTTTTATGCCACAGAAAATCCTCATTTAATTCATGAAGTTAGACATCAATATCGTTTTTCTTTGAACATATGGTGCGGTTTGTTGAATAATAAATTACTGGGACCCTATTTTATTGACGCAACCTAACCGGAGCAAAATATGTAGAAATTATAGAAGAAATGTTGGATGATCTTCCTATACGGTATCGGCGTTATAGTCCATGGTTCCAACAGGACGGATGTGGTCCACACAACTCAAGAATAGTCACAGACTATCTAAATCGAACTTTTCCCGATTCATGGATTGGAACAAGAGGTCCAGTAGCATGGCCTGCCAGATCTCCGGATTTGAATCCACTGGATTTTTATTTGTGGGGATATCTCAAAAATGAAATTTATAATACTACGAACCCGACAATAGAGATTCTTCGCGAGAAGATTGAGAATGTATTGGAAGGTATTCAAGGAGACGAAATAAGCAAATGTATAAGAAGTATGGGTTCCAGAACCGCAAAGTGCAGTTTACAAAATGGTGGATATTTCGAACACTCACTTCATTAATGTTCATCATTTACTTTCGAATAATCATTTGATTTTTCTTTCATTAAATGATAGTTTCGTTTAATTCTTATGAATTAGGTTTTTCACCTCTTGAACTTTGTAAATAATTATTACTTATTTCTTGCTTTGATTCTGTTACGTTCCATTCAGTTGAAGATGAGTAAGTTGATTTCCTTATCGAAATGTATTGCAAGTTGTTAATTAAACCAAAGGTACCTAAATGTAATACAGATCCGACCCAAAGCAATTTGGATAAGGGTCAAAATAACCTGAAAATCAACTTTGAATGACATTGTATGATATATCGTTGAATTCAGCGTTGGAAGTTATTTCGAAATATGTCATAAAATATGCAGGTCCGTATTGAAAAAAATGAGGTTGAGGGTGGCCCAGAGGGTACGAAACGTTGGATACAGAATCTGATTATGTCAAATTGAGGATAATTCACTGTCGAATAAAAAACTCCCGTGACATTTTTTGATAATAATCGAAACAAAGTGGGAAAAAAAAAACTCAAAATGACAGAATTTACTTTTCTTATGATATCTCAATAACCGGCCCTGATAATCCCGATTTGTTTGAACTGCTTGACAATGCTTCTATGAATGCAACTCTTTCTCCATTTGACCGACCTTCTAACTCTTATGGTTTAAAAGTTACCAATACAATCCCATTAAAAAAGTGGCCCCTCTGTATAATGCGCGACAGGGGCGATTAAAATGCTGATTTTTGCGAAAAATAATATTAGGAGGCGAGATAAGCGGAATTTCACTGATTCGTGATTAGGACATCAAATTCATAACCGGTATAGGTATCTTTGCTGAAGAATATTTCAGTTCAGAAAAATTTGAATTTTCCTACTTCCCATGGAAACACCTCCGTATCTATCGTTATTAGTGGAGTAGAGCTCTGAAATCTCTTCATTTCCGAAAACATTACAGAATCGAGAAGAGCGTTCACAATTAAAAAACGAGTCGGACTATGTTATTAAAGCATATCTCAAAAAAAATCCTTTCTTTTTCTGTTCATTATAAACAACGGTTAGAGAAACACAATGTAGAAATATTTTCCGATAATACTGGATTATCAGTGATAATTATCACTCGATATCACGTTCTACAGTTATAAACTCTGCAAAAATCGTTCTATCCATCGCTCCTGGCGCGCCGTGTATATTACTCAGATCAACCTCAGAAAAGATTTAGACTCATCTTCGGTATATTTAACGATCACGAAAATTACAGAATTCTACTCCAATAATTACAGAAGTTACAGGGGTGTTTCCATAGTGAGAAATTCGGATTTTTCAGAACTGAATATTTTTCAGCGAAAATATGGATTTCTACTAGAATTGATATCCTGATGACGAATCTGTAAGAATGTTTAGCCTATTTGGCCCCCTTTTACTATTTTTAGCAAAAATCAATATATCCATCGATCCTGGCGCGCAGGGTATGTCACTAGATTAACCTCAGAAAAGATTTAGACTCATTCCCGGTATATTTAACGATCGTGAAAATTATAGAATTCTACTCCAATAATTACGGAAGTGACGGGGGCGTTTCCATGGAAAGTAAGAAATTCGGATTTTTCAGACCTGCAAAATTATCAGCGGAAATATGGATTGCGAGCCTATTTCGCCCCTTATACTATTTTTATCAAAAATAAATATATCCATCGCCCCTGGCGCGCAGTGTATGTCCCTCAGCACTTGCTGCACATCATTTTGAATCGTCATGCAATTTTGGAAAAAGAGATGACTTATTCAAAGATATTGTTGGGAGAAATAATTCAAATCAATCTCCATGATAATTGCGTAAACCAAAAAAGTGATACACAAAACCTGACAAAAATATACACCCATATTCTAGCAAGGTTCGAAAGAAAAACAGATTTCTGAATAATGATACACAAAACATTTGTTTTGTTTTGTTTTTTTTTGTTTCTTTATCTATGTAGCGCTGGAATATTTCAGGTGGGATGATCAGTTGCATATTGACCACACACGGTTGTGTGTTGTTTCATTTTAACGTGTCTGTATTCGTTTATCTACAATTTTAAAGTTTTTAATGTGTAATTAGTGTCAATGTGTTTTTATCGACCAGAGTTTGTATCGACTACTCAACAGTTTTTTAGTTGAATCCATGAGCAGAAAAAATTAAAGGTAGATAGATATGTTCTTTGTTCCAATATATACGTGAATATTGTCATTTCAGCTCGGTATATCCATCGCTTCTGGCGCGCCGTGTATGTCAACCCTATGAAAGACTCACCCCTAATATATCTACCGATCGTGAAAATAACGGAATTCTATCCCAATAATTACGGTAGATAAGGGGGTGTTTCCCTGAGAAGTTAGACATACTTTATGTAAAGAACAATATTATCTGTAAATGTAATATCACAAGTTTGCATAACACGAATGCCATTGAATTAATAATACTCGAATACCAAAAAAGGTTTGATATTTTTTCTACATACTGTTTGCCGTCAACTTGTCCATTAACATTTAGTACAAGTATATATGAATATCTGAAAAAAAAGAAACAAGGATATGACATAAATATTATCACCGGGGATCTCAGCAGAGATATTTTAATAAAATTCATTATTGTCAAGAGTATCTGAACATTTTACTCGAAAACGATTGTATTCCAATGATCAATAGAGAAGTATACAAGGTATGAGCAGAACAAGGTTGGATCACATTTTCGTCTAAACATATTCTTCCAATCGTTTCAGAGAGTGCCATATTTTATTATTTCTCAGTAATACTACAATATGATTTCGAACCTATAGTCTAGTCAACATGTGCCTTTTAGCTCAATTTTTTTTATTCGCCTCGGAAAATTTTGATCGATTCGTCATCGCATCTAGAAACTTTTCGAAAAATTTGGAGTGGCGCTTGCAAAAATTACAAAAGTTATAAGCAATTTAGTAAAAAAAAGGGGTTTGGTTTTTTGCGAATATCTCAAAAAGTATTCAAAATTTTTGAAATTTAAAAAAAGGTCCAAAAAGAAGAAGAAATTTCCTAGAAAAAGTCTTAGGTACTTTTCGGAACTCTAGGATCAATATTAATAATTTTTCTAGAGGGTTGAAAATACGGCCGAAAACGAGAACTCTCGCTTGCGTAAGCTCCGCCCACTTCGGACCTTTAATAAAAAAATATTATTTAAACTTATTAAATATGAAAATTAGGAACTGAAAAAATTCAGGCATCTACAGAATAGATCAATGAACAATAATCCGTCGATCAAAAAATTTTATCGCGATTTTTCAATTAGTTATTCATTAATTAAATAATTAACAATTTTTTGTAGCACGAACATCAACATTGAAAGTGCGATAATTGTTAAACTATAAATCTGGGATCTTTTTCCTTTCATGGAGCTATTTTACAAAGGCTATAGAATAGATTCTTGTTGGAAAAATTAAAAAATTGTTAATTTGCACCTTCTTATTAAAATTTAATTAAAAATTATCAACCTGATAAAACATTGAAAAAAAAATGTTTTTCATAATATTGCTATTGGTCCGTTTTCTTATGATCATAAGCTACTTAAAATGATTTTTAATAATTTTTATCCCATATTGTTTAAAAAATTGTTACAAACAAATGCGTTGTTTATAAGATAATCACAAAAAATTTTTTGTTGACATAATCTTTGATGAAAATTATGATTTGAAAAAAATCGTTTCCTAAAAAAAAAATTGTATTGCTTTAAAACGCATTGGTTCATTAACAATTTTTTTTACCACTTGTTATGAAAATTAAGGAACCATTTTTTTTCAATCATTATTCATCTTGCTCTCCGATGTCTGAAAAAAAAATATTTTTATTCAAATTTTAATTGTTTATGCAATAAACAATTTGTTATAAACAATTGAATTTTTATTTATATTTTTTTTTGCTCTAAAAAATACAACAAAAACAGCCCAGTTTTTAGAAAAAAAATTATTTTTCGATTTTTTATTTGATTTGGAGTATTCTCGTATATTCAAACTTACTTTTCGCGCCTGCTTTTCTTTATTTATTATTAATATTACCTATAAACTATTGCAGATACATCAAATTCATCTGGACTTATTTTTTTCTGAATGAGCTACTCAACAAATTTATAACCAAACTAAAGCTCTAACTTAATTATTTATATAATTTTTTTGCAATTATTTATAAAAATTAAAGGAAAAAAAAATTTTTTTGCTTTTAATATCGAAATATCTCATTAACTATAACAGATATGACAAAAGTAACTTATATTTTCTCCATTCTGCATTAGTTAATGAACAAATTGAGCTCCTAGAATTAATGCAAGATGTGGAACAATTTTATAATTCCTGTGCGACTGCTGAAAATATACAGAAAGCTGGAGAAAGATTGATGCTTTCGTTGTATGGACAGTTCACCCCTGATGTAACTGCTAGCCAATGTCGTGTTACCTAGTTTATGGAAGTTATTAAAAAATAAAAAAAGGCAATAAACTTGGCGACTCTACCTCCAACGTCAGCAGCAACAAGTCTTCATTCCTTCAGGACATATTACCAAGTTGAGCAATGGCTCGGTAATCAATTAGATCCGGAACAATGGGGTTGGATGAAAAGTGAAACATGTACCTGCCTGTGAGGACAACCGAAAAACTAGCTCCGGAAAACTTGCTAAAATTAATTCACTGTACGTGTACGGCTGATTGTTCTAGTAGATGTGGATGCAGAAAAGCAGAGCTTCCTTGCTCGTCTTTCTGCAAACATTGCAAAGGGGAACACTGCCGAAACGGTGATAAACATGTCGTCGACGATAACGATGAAAAAATTAATTACGCTAATAAAGAAGACTCGGATTAATCAGAAGATCAGTTTTCTCATTATGCTTTGTTTGTCGAAAAATTTGTCGAAAGATCAAACCAAGAACAAGAAGGAGAAACAAGTACTACATCTCAAGCAGGAAATGAAGAAATTACCGAAGAAACTGAGAATGACGAACCACCACCTCCGAAACGTGCGAAAACAAATCCAAGAATGACGGAAAAATAAAATAATTGTTTATTTATCGGTGTAAAAATGTTATAATTCAATAAAATAAATAAATTTAAAATTCTATCTTGATTATTTTTAGCTCTTAGAAAAATAGGACTTATAAATCGAAACATTTTTTTTCATTCTGACACATTTATTCATCATTTCTAAGTAACTTTTGTCGTATCTGTTATAGTTAATGATATATTTCGTTATTAAAAGCAAAAAAAAATTTTTCCTTCAATTTTTATAAATAATTGCAAAAAACTTATATAAATAATTAAGTTAGAGCTCTGGTTTGGTTATAAATTTGTTGAGTAGCTAATTAGAAAAAAAAAGTCCAGATGAATTTGCTATATCTGCAATAGTTCATGAGTAATATTAATAATAAATGAAGAAAAGCAGGCGCGAAATAAAAATACTTAAAATTAAATAAAAAATCGAAAAATCCTTTTTTTTCCAAAAACTGATACTGGGCTGTTTTTTTTGTATTCTTTAGAGCAAAAACAAATATAAATAAAAAAATTAATTGTTTATAACAAATTGTTTATTGCATAAACAATTAAAATTTGAATAAAAATAAGAAAAAAATTTCAGACATCGAAGAGCAAGATGATTTAAAAAAAAATTGTTTCTTAATTTTTATAACAAGTGGTAAAAAAATAGCTAATGAACAAATGCGTTTTTAAGCAATACAATTTTTTTTTAAGGAATTTTTTTAAAAATTTTAAATTTTTTAAAAGGGAAAATTAAAAATTTTTTTTATTATAAAAAAGAAATAGCAATATTATGAAAAAAATATGTTTTTCAATGTTTAATCGAGGTTGATAATTTTTAACTTAAGTAAATTGTTAATAACAAAGTGCAAATTAACAATTTTTCAATTTTTCCAACAGTAATCTATTTTATGGCCTTCGTAAAATAGCTCCATGAAAGGAAAAAATCCCTGATTTATAGTTTAACAATTATCGCACTTTCAATGTTGATGTTCGTGCTACAAAAAATGTTAATTAATTATTGGATAACTAATTGAAAAATCGCGATACAAAATTTTTATCGGCAGATTATTGTTTATTGATCTATTCTGTAAGTGCCTGAATTTTTTCAATTCTTAATTTCCATATTTAATAAGTTTAAATAATATTTTTTTATTGAAGGTCCGAAGTGGGCTGAGCTTACGCAAGCGAGAGTTCCCGTTTTCGGCCGTATTTTCGACCCTCTAGAAAAATTATAAATATTGGTCTTAGAGTTCCGAGAGGTTTTAGGAAATTTCTTCCTCTTTTTGGATCTTTTTGAGATATTCGCAAAAAACTAAACCCCCTCTTTTTTTTACTAAATTGTTTATAACTTTTGTAATTTTTGCAAGCGCCACTCCAAATTTTTCAAAAAGTTTCTAGATGCGATGACGAATCGAATGACACCTCGATCATAGTTTTCCGAGGCGAATAAAAAAATTTCAGCTAAAAGGCATATGTTGACTAGACTACTAAGAAAAAACATGAAAGTAATATTGATATATTCCACAAAACCTATATCGATTATGAAAAATTAAATAATATGCTTGCAATAAAATCCTGACAAGATGTCTACGAAAATACTAGTATAAACAAAGCAACAAACTCATTCATAGCCGACCTGAAATGTATTTTAGAAATTAAAGGAAAACAATCAAAACAGAAACCAAGGATCTCAGAGAGCTTAGAAATTTCAACAATGAGGAAAAATTGAATGTATAAGAAAGTACTCAAGAATCCTGAGAATCTGGAACTCTAGGAAATTCAAAATTGATAGAAATAAATTGAATATTTTTATAAAAACTGCGAAATACGACTACAATGGAGGAGATATAGAGAAAAAGGGGAATTGCCTTAAAAATATGTGGCGTTGTTTGAAAAATATGGAAATGAAAAAAAAATTGTTATGACAAAAAAAATCAAAGGCGTAGATAATATAATAGAGAACAAGCAAAATATGGCTGAAAACTCCAACGAGTTTTTCACCAATATCAGTTTGAAATTGGCTGATCAAATTAAGAGTACTATTTCTTCCAGTACTAGAAATATAAACTCAATTTATATGTATCCGGCAGATGAAAGTGAAATAATGAAAATTATTAAGGATCTGAAATCGAATAATGCGTCTTATATACCATTGAAACCAATATTATTAAAAATGTGCTGAGTACTTTGTCCCTGACCAATGAAATAAACAAGTCTCTGTATACTGGTATATTCCCAGAATCTCACAAAATACCCTTGACCAAACTACTCTGCAAGTCTGGGGAAAGATGTGAATTTTCAAACTATGGGCCAATATCGCTTCTCTCAAATGAATCGAAAACTCTAGGAAAAATAATCAAAGCTAGAATAGTATGATTCATCAGAAAGTATAACTTGGTGTCAGAGAAGCAGTTTGGGTTTAGGAAGGAGCGATCTACTCGGGAGGCTATAGCGAACTTGATGAAAAAAAAATATAACGCACTAGATCTGAGAACGCCTGCTATATGACTGTTCGTTGATCCCTCCAAAGCGTTCGATACTGTCAGCCACCCAGACCTGTTGAGCACTTTTGAAGGCCTTGGATTCCGGGGAATTCCGTATCAGCTTAGGAAGACTCATCTAATTGACCGAAAACAGTGTGTAATTATAGATGATATGAAAACTTTTTAACAAAAAATTAAACCGACGAAATACGTAACTGAAAAGTAAAAAATAAAATAAACTTCTTTTGTCTCAATAACCAAGCTCCTAAACTAATGTAAGTAACTAATTTTGAGTCGGCGCCAAACAAACAAGCAAATGAATTAGTTAAGGCGTAAAATGATGGCATCGAGTTGCGCGGTGACATTCTGATAATTTTTTTGAAGTAATTTGTTGATCTTCGTTGATTGTTCGTTTGGCGCCGACTCAAAATTAGTTACTTACATTTGTTTAGGAGCTTAGTTATCGAGACTAAGAAGGTGTATTTTATTTTCCACTTTTCAGTTACGTATTTCGTCGGTATAATTTTTTGTTAATATGTTTTTATTTTTCAATTTTCTGTGGCTGAAATCTACTAATTACTACCCACTTGTTTTTTTATTACTTCCAAAATACTTACTTACCCACCTTACTCCAACTATTACCAGTTAAATAATATGATTATCTACTTTTACTATTTGTTGTAATATAAATTATTTTTTTTGTTCTGGTTAGTTTATTTCATTACTTTGTATATCATCCCATCCTCTCATAGAATATAATGATTGTGACGGATGTAGGAGAACAAAAATAATGACATTAGCGATCTGTCATTGTCAACTACATGTGTGTCCCAATGTTCACAAGTGGAAAATCAATTATTCCCTATTTTGCTACCCGTGAGAGTGGATAATTCCATTCGAAATCCAAAAATGATCAACTGTGAGGTATACCCTATATAATAAAAAAAGAATCATCCAAATCTAAGAACCCAGTACAAAGTTATGCCTGATAGAATCGGTTAACCGATCAGAATTCGGAGGGTGAGTGATCAATATCCTTCATTTTGCTACCCTTAGGAGTGGATTTCGTCTTCTTAATTCAAATGGGACTAACTTCGAAGTACACCCTATTCATTGAACAAAAAATTATCGGAATCGGACGTCTCAGTAAAAGTTATGCGTGATCATACATAAAAAAAAATATATACGCGTCGACTAGAGAACTTCCTCCTTTTTGGTTTCGTCGGTTAAAAATGAGCTGCAACAGAGTACGTAGTTATGGAGTTTCCCAGGAAACAGTTCTTTGTCCTATTTTATTCATCCTCTATATAAATTCATTTCTTGGCTTACCTATTTACACTGAAATAACTGATTCCGCCGATCATACAGGTTGCTCTTTCAAAGAGAGTAATTGGACAAATCTGAAAAAAAATATTATTTGTGCATTTTTCATTATCATGTAGTATTGCAATAGTGAATTTTTATTATCATATTATTTCAAAGCTTATATTGACTATTTCCTTCATTATTTTTGAGCCAATCAAATGACCGAAATTTCAAACAGAGAACCAATCAGATCAGTTTTATAGTGATAGAACGTCTTCTCGCTGTTTTATACTGACAATTCAACTCATGTATAAAAAATCGCATATGCCACAGTGCAATTGTCAGTTTGACAGCGGCAAAAGTTAGCTGCAACTTTTACAGCGACAAATGCACTAGTGGTTTTTTCACTAATTCATTTGTTTATCAATTATCGCGGTGTTGGTTGCCAAAATAAATCAAGTTTGCATTGATAGGTCTGAAATGTGCAGAAGAACATTTCACCCACACCTGCCAAAAAAGCCAGGATGTTCCCGCGAAATGTGCGAACTGCTCACAGGAACACCCAGCCAATTATAGAAAATGCATAGTTCACCTTGGAAAACTCAAGGAGAAAAACGAACAAACCCGCAGATATTCCGAAAAAGATGAAGGATATAACAGTAACTCAGGAAGGCCAACGCACCCCATGGGAGGCCAGGGTGCCAACGAGTGGCGAAGACAAACACGAAACATGCCGAACAACGCGGAAACCCAACTCGGAGAGAGCGAGGGGGGGTGGCCTGCCCCAGCAGATGTCGGCGCTTACACATACAATGAGCCAAATACTCAATACTTTACTAGATGTACAGAATATACGCATAAACCAAACTCAAATACTGCAACAGCTTGTCGCAATGCAGACGGCGACGGCTCCGCGGGGCGCGAGAGGGCTGCCGCCGAATGCAGAACGAACAAGTTGAACACAAAAGCAACGACACAAAACATCACACAAAATATTCAAACCAAAGAAAACTCATTAAAAACATCCCAAATATTCAAACTCAAAACTACAAATGACAAACACCAAAATTACTCAAAAACCACCCTCAAACATCCCCAGATATTCAAACTCAAAACCACGAAGACTTAAACACGAAAATTACTCAAAAACTACCCTCAATAATATCCCCAAATACTCAAACTCAAAACTACAAATACCCAAAACTCAAAACACCCAAAGTACTCAAAAACCAAACCATGTATACACACCCTCAACCAGGTTTTTCTCGATTTTCCTGGGAATTTACACAAAACTATAACACATAAAACAAATTACACATAACGCGAACAGCCCCAACTTGTACATTTGTATATATACTGTATATATTGTAATTATTAGTTTTGAAGGAATGCCATGTAACCATACTATACAAAACTGCAAATAATTTTATTATCAATGAAAAGAAATTGTATTTCGTGCATAAAATTATTTATTGAAATCGTAGCAAAGCGCTTTCGACCCTTAGGTCATCATCAGTGCGTACCAAAAAGTAAGTAATATTGATAGAGAACAAGTTACTGAAAAGTTTTTTTGAGAAAGAAAATTGACATATTTCAAATGTGAGGTTACTTACTCGTCAGGTGTACAAGAAGCCAAAGAGACCATAAAATATCTCAAGATCAATGAATGTTGTATAAGTTTACGTGACAAACATGTTAAAAAACATAACCTAGGCCAGGATGAAAATTGAGATTATATTTTCATTAATATAATAATATATAATAATGAAAATATAATCTCAATTTTGATCCTGGCCTAGGTTATGTTTTTTAACATGTTTTTGACGTAAACGTATACAACATTCATTCATCATGAGATATTTTATGGTCTTTTTGGCTTCTTGTACACCTGACGAGTACGCACTGATGATGACCTAAGGGTCGAAAGCGCTTTGCTACGATTTTAATAAATAATTTTATGCACGAAATACAATGTTCTTTCATCGATTATATCGATACGTGCACACAGTTACACTTTTCAAATAATTTTATTGATTGATTGTTGCCTTTTTGCTATTTTTTCAATGTTTAAAGATAAAATTTTTATCTATTCAATATTTCGATGATCAATGAAAACCATTTCTGAACACACATTTTTTTTCAGACTGTCACGCGAAAGGCTGGGTTTTGATTCCTAGCAGTGGATCATTTTTTGCCAAAATTAGTCCCAGCTACAATATTTTATTTCATAGTGAAAAATTAAATAAATATATATATATATATATTTATATATATATATATATATTTGAATATATATATATATATATATATATATATATATATATATATAATATATATATATAAATATAATTTTTGAGTGAGTTAAAAGAGTGAATAATCAGTATGAATGAATGAATATATATATATATATATATATATATATATACTCAAGCTTCGCTTTCGTGGTTAAATCAGATAAGAAGATCGCAAATCGCACTCAGTAAAATGCTGTCTCGAGGATAAAAAAAATGAGCGATAAAACCTCTAGCACATATGATAAAACCCCTCGATAAAACCCCTTGCACATTTGATATTACCCTCGAATAAATCATTCACCACTCCAAGCGATGATTCATAAAATGAAGCCAAAATAATGGATATCCGTAATATTTGCATCAACAATGCTCATACACCAGCGCAAAAATTTGAAAGAAGAAAAACCCATTCACCACGCACATAATACGAATTAAATGTTCAAAACTATCGGACAATGCTCCCACATTTGCCTTGCTCCCAAATTATATGGTGTTATCCCTCATGATTTCACACTTATTAATTCTCTTCCATTCTTCAAAAACAAAATTAAAACATGAATAATACAGTCTTCCAGAATGAAAATAAATCAGTTGATATATACAAAAAACAACTGACTATGTTTTTTTATGAAACTCAGAAATTGTATATATGTGTATGTTTATGTGTGAATATATAGATGAATATATAGATGACCAATATTTATTATGCTTCCATAGCTATATTTTAGGATTTTAATTATGCAATTTATTGTTTAGGGGTATTCAATCATTTTATAGTTACTTTTGAAAGATCAATGTTTTTTCAGCAGAAATAGAGGAAAGCTGATGCTTTTCAGTCAATTCTGATTAATGATTATAAAGTCATATTTTTTACGAAAATATCCAAAGCTCTTTTCAGTTTCATCCCGCTGGATAATATGATATTTTGGTTGATATTACATTTTTTCCAATTTTTATATATTCTGAATGGAATGATTGAGTACTTTTGAACAGTACAATGACAAATGCTTTAAAATTTCTCCATTGTTCTGCTCCTGTAAATATCGATCTAATACAATTGTTTCGTATTTCTCGATCATTTGTAGAGACGTTTCGATTCAAATTAGTCAGCGAGATAGGTCCTACTTCCTCCCTAATAATGCAAAAATATGTTCCTACAATTTGGACATAGTTCAACTATGTCTATAAAACATGTATTCTATTTGTCATATTTCTTCTTAGCCAAGAGTACTTAAATTCTTTGAATTTCAGAAACTAGGAGTTGAGTTCAAAAATGTCTGGAAGCTACTATGTTCAAAATATGTTCGACTATCTGAAAAATGCGTATAAAAATAAGTGGTAAACAATCTTTTAAAGACAAGCTTTTATTTGAGACGTGTACTAAAACGTAGAAAATAAGCTCAAGTCATCGCTGAAAATGATTTAATTATTTTTTGTTGAATTATTTGGACAATGATTGGTTAGTAAGTAAAAAGCGGTCGAAGAATTAATTTTATTACAATTCGGGCGACAAGATTTTCAGAACCAAATAATAAAAAAATAAAAAAAAACATTGTCAGCGATGACTTAAACTTATTTTATACGTTTAACTGCACGGCTTCAATGAAAGCTTGTCTTCAAAAAGGTTTTTTGTCGGTTATTTTATTTTTTGCTCGCCTTAATCCATTCATTTCTAATAGAGCATCGTTATTACGAAGTCTCTTTCCTGTAAGCTTGAGCTGAAAGAAATCATGGTTTCCGACCCTAAAAACGCCATCCTGAAGTCGACATTCCGAATTTACAGATTTTGACAAAAAAAACAATCTTCAAACCTGAAAACCCCCACATGCCAATTTTGAGTAAAATATGACCATAATCAGAAAACTCGTCCTCCATCTAGGGGCCATCATCTTGAATTCATGAATTTTGACAGAAAAATCCAAAATCTCCGACCGCAAAAACCGCCGCATACCATTGTTGAATCGAATCCGGCCATAATAACAAAACTCGTCCTCCATCTGGGGCGGCCATTTTCAATTAATGAATTTTGACCAAAATGTCATTATCTCCGACCCCGAAAACCCCCGCATACCAATTTTGTACCGAATCGGATCATATTCACAAAACTCGTCCGTCATCTTGAGACCGCCATCTTGAATTCATGAATTTTGACAGAAATTTCCTCAATTCCGACCCCGAAAATTCCTACATACCAATTTCGAATCGAATCGGACCATAATCACAGAACACGTCCGCCATCTTGGAGCCGCCATCTTAAATTTATCAATTTTGACAGGAAATTCATAATTTCCGACCCCGAAAACCCTCATACACCAATTTTGAATCAAATCGGACTGTAATTACAAATCTCGATCTTGGAACCGCCATTTTGTTCTTTCCTCTAACGAAAATTCCTTAATGCATTGTTTCCGGAATTATGAACACCTGCCAAATTTCAAATCAATCGGAAGACTAGAGGTCAAAATTTACTTGCAAGATTTGACCCTAACTAACAAACGAACTAAATGAAATAAAAGCTTGTGAAATGGTGGTGTTGAATATTTTTTATAAAAATATCGCTGTTTTTTTTTTTTGAAACATGGAAAATATATCCAATGTTTCTACATGAAGTTCACTATCCACGGAGATACTTGCAAAACTCTAACTGTTGGATTATGATTGAATCTATTGTTAAAAAAGTTCGTATCATTTCTGGAATTCAGTATCGTTACCATATGTCGAAACACTTGGCATCATAAAATATTTATAATTTTTTGACAGAAATGGAGGATCTGGAAAATGTCAGGAAAATGGCTCGATTCTGCTGAAATCTATTTTTGCTCCTGACAAGTATGTTATCAAAATTAATGGCGATGGGATTTAAAAATGTATTGATATAAATGTCATCCAATGACGAGTGGCTATGAATACTATGGATTAACTGTGAATTTATTATTTTTCTTCAAACGATTATCTTCGATGCTGTCCTGATAATTACTTGTTGAATACATGGGCAACTCTTGTAATCCCATATGAAAGATAAATATGTCAATTCTACATATAAAATGGCCCAATATTTTTTATATTTTATAACATCATACAGTTATTAAGACCTTCCCATTCGAATACTCAGCAGCTCGTTATAAGTATCAATTAACAGTGTCCTGGACTTAAAGTTATATCCCATTGCTACCGATGTATTCATATATTTCTTGGTATATTGTGACATTTGATCATTACTGGTTATAAAAATCCAATGAATTCCCATCTTCTACATGGTTAATTGGCTCTACTTGCGCAGTTTCCATAATTCATTTACTTTTTTCTCCAAATAAGAATATAATATGGTAATATCGATTTAATAGAACACTCAATTTTTTATTTGTAAGTTTCGTAGGAACAAAACTAGGTGGATTCTATTTCATAATTAGAGTGGTGATTTCAGAATATCGAAAAAGTGAAAACAAGATCGTGAGAAAACACTAAAAGTCTCGTTAGAGAAATTTCTGAATATTCATCTCGAACTCATTTCCATAATGAATATTTACGATGTCCAGTTTTTTATCGACTGAAAGATATAGGTGTTTTGTATAGGAACATTCGATATGAATATAGTTGAATCCGATATAATATTCATGAGAATTTTTATATATTGTAAAATAATGCTGGAGAATGTGTAATCTAGTTAGTTCGTGACGATTTGTTGGTGATATATATATTATAATTGTTTTCGTGTAAATTTATTTTTCTATACAAGTGAAACCAACTCACCTGTCTTTTCAGGAATTTCGATACAACATATTGAATTGGGTGGGATACAAAAACACACTGAGAAAAAAATGTATCTGGTTAATACTACCAGAGTTATTGCCAATTTAACAAAAACTTCTGGTACTATATAGAGCAATACAATACAGTGTGTCTCACTTCTCATGGAAATACCCACGCATCTTCCGTAATGAACAATGTCACTGGGCCTGTCAAATGGCTTGAAACTTTATGACCGTGTAGCCTAAATGTATAGAAATACACCTGTTTTTGTTTCATTTCAATCAAACGAGTAGTGTTGAAGTTATGACAATTTTAGTTTCCGTTCTATTCAAATATTTCGGGGGAGAGCGCCATGCCTGCGTGACGTCATTTTACAACGCAACGTTCTCACCGTACACTCAATCATTGCTTTGCTATCGGATGTTCGACCACAATAACGTTTTTAACTCAAGTTTTTATGTGAATCAGTGTTACAATAGTGTTATGAGTATAATATTCGATATGGATTACGGTTTTGACAAAGGACAATCTGATAACTTGCCTGAAATAGACGGGTTAATGGTTGCCCACTATTTTTCAAATGACTCCGATTTCTTGGCCGCCGAGATACGAGGAGTAAAAATGCAAAAGTAAGTACTACTTATTAACATTTTACATTTTATCATAAATCTTTTGATCCCTATAAGTACATATTTCTCATTACTAGTGTTTTATAAATGTACGTCATACGTCATATTGATACTATGAACTTTACTTGACATTAAGTTCCTGAGAAGGAAAAATGCGTAGGTATTTGTAATATGGTGGGACTTATTAAAAACAATACTGTGTTATTGTACCTACATAGGTCAGCGGAATGCAACATACCTAGGACCTAGGTTATATAATATAGTACCGGATTACCTAAAGAATAACTATAACATGTCCAAATTCAAAAAAAGGTAAAAATGTGGATTGTGGAAAATGAGAGATCACTTTTTCATGAACTTGTTAATCAAAAAATGTATTCAGGATTGAAACATCATTTATACCATTGATAACAATATATACCGGGTGTCCCAGTATACCTGTTCCAATGGATTATCTCAGCCATTTCGAAAGATAAAAATTTGAAAATTTCACGATCTCCAATTCGTTCAAGGAACTTTCAGTTGAGAAAAACAAAAATTGAAAGTCACTACCGGTTTGACCGGAAGTAACTCTGACTTTTTTATTTCAAATAGCACCCTATTTATTTTTTGCAATTTTTTATTCCTACTCAAAATTATCTTTCCAACGATGTATCACACTTTGTATTTTACATTTGATTTGATGGAGGAAACGTCAATTGAAATTTCAAATTGAAAGAATTGCAGTAGGCTATGATATTTTGTGTAATCTTGATTTTGACTTCAATAATAATTGATAATTCATGAACAATTTTGCATTCGAGATGATGAAGAGAACGTCAACTTTCAAATTATTAGAATTGTAGTAGAACTGGAAGAATTAATAATTCTTAAATGAAAACCTTAGAGTGCCATGGAAACATTTGAATACATTTGTTCATAACTTTGACAATTAATAATTCTCAATAGTTGTGCGCGTGTCAGAGAAACCAACATTCAAGATTGAATAACCGTGAAAATGATGATAACTTCACCAATCAAGAGAAATTGGATATGATACTGATTTATGGAAAATGCGAAAATAATCGTCGGGCTGCCCTACGTGCATACAGAGAGAAATACCCTGTCAATTTTTGTTTTTCTCGGTTGAAGGTTCCTTGAACGAATTGGAGATCATGGAATTTTCAAATTTTTATCTTTCGAAATGGCTGAGATAATCCATTGGAACAGGTATACTGGGACACCCGGTATATATATATATATACATATATATATATATTGACGTTTTCTCCATCAACTCGAATGTAAAATACATAGTGTGATACATCGTTGGAAAGATAATTTTGAGTAGAAATAAAAATTGCAAAAAATATACAGGGTGCTATTCGAAATTAAAAAGTCAGAGTCACTTCCGGTCAAACCGGAAGTGACTGTCAATTTTTGTTTTTCTCAGTTGAAGGTTCCTTGAACGAATTGGAGATCATGAAATTTTCAAATTTTTATCTTTCGAAATGGCTGAGATAATCCATTGGAACAGGTATACTGGGACACCCGGTATATATATATATATATATATATATTTATTTGTCTCGTCATGATGCATAAGTCTCAGTTACTCAGTAATTGTGCTAGTTTGCTCTTTATTATTTTTTTCCACAAAACTTAATGAATGTAGGTATATTAACACAATTTTAACATGGTGAATGTATTTTAATAAATATATCCATTTTTAACTGACATTTATTGTTGGATTATTTTATATGATTTTAGCTTCGTTTTCAACTGAAATTCTACATTTATTTTTGGATTGTTTTATATAATTTCACCTTCGTTCCTGAGATTTCATTACATTTATTATTTATATTTTTAAATATTTTTTAATTCAATAATCATTGATAGTGTCATTCCTATTTTTAACTGTAATCTATATTGTTCGTTCATTTATATATATTCATTTTGTTAATTTATATATTATGTCATTCCTCAACTAACAATAACCTTCATAATTTTTTCTGTAATAATATTTCAATGTGTAGTAGCATATATAGTCACGCACAAGTAGTATAACAACTCATAGTTGTAATACACTTCTGTGACTCAACCATGTTTATTGCATTTCACCTGAGTGTAAACATTTTTCATTTATGTCAATAAACATTATTATTATTATTATATTATTATTACATAGTTTGGATCATGACTTACATTTTGTATTTTTTTATTATATAATGTAACAAAAAATTAACATAGTAAACCTAACCTGAACATTATGTACTAGAGGTACAAAACTTTTTAAAATTTGAACCCATGAAATATTTTTTTTATAAGTAGGTTATTATTAGGATGCACGCGACTACACCTATTGAATATTATTAAGCTAAGATAAAAAACCTCTCATATTAATTTCCTCTTTCATATGATCGTGGGTAAGTGCATTTTTATGTATTTTATTTTTTATATATTAGATCAACTTACGTTTATTCCATTTTAGATCGGCTAGAAACAGCTTCGGCGACGACGCTATTGGATATGCAAGAGTTAAAAGAGATATTTGTACAGTGAAATGCCGTGTCACCCCAGAACATCATGATTTGAATCCATTTCTTTCGACTTTTGGGTTCGAAAGCAACAATAAAAAACAACTTTTCGGGTGCATTGGTAGTTTTATTCAAACACTTTGGCACAATACACGATTTTCTAGTTTCTGGATTCGACATTTTTATTAATTTTCGACGTAAACTTCATACATACATCTCGGAAGCAGAGCACGCACTGACCGACCGTTGTAAAGTGACGTCACAGCGGCCTATGACTCCGCGTCGTCGCACGTCTGCTAAACAATTAGATATCCCGGAAACTATAAGACGTATCAAAAAAATATTTTCACGGTATTTCTTCATTGAGACAAATTCGGATTTTTCAGAACTGAAAATGTTCCAGCAAAAATATGGACTGTTATTAAATTTGATGTCCTGATCACGAATCCGTAAGAATTTTGAGCATAGCTTGTCGCCTAATATTATTTTTCGCAAAAATCAGTATATTCATCGCCCCTGGAGTGCAGTGGATGTCACTCAGGTTAACCCTAGAAGAGATCTAGACTCCTTGGTATATCAAACGAACGTGGAAATTTCAGAATGCTACTCCAATAGTTACGGAAGATACGGGGGTGTTTCCATGAGAACTTCCATCGCCCCTGGCGCGCAGTGTATGTCACTAACACTGTGTCTCACTCCGTAACTTCGGTAATTATTGGAGTAAAATTCTGCAATTTTCATGATCGTTAAATATACCGAGGATGAGTCTGAATCTCTTCTGAGCTTGATCTGAGTGACATACACTGCGTGCCAGAGGCGATGGATAGATCGATTTTTGCAGAGTTTATAACTGTATAACGTGATATGGAGGGATAATTATCACTGATAATGCAATATCATTGAGAAATATTTCTACATTGAGTTTCTTAAATGAATATTAATTAACAGAAAAAAAAGGATTTTTGGATATATGCTTTAATAACATTATCTGACTTGTTTTTTCATTCCGAACACTTTCCTCGATTCGTGATCTTTTCGGAAATGAAGTTCAATATTTCCTTCAGAAAATCCATATCTTTGTACTCTCCTCTGGAAGCTCAGTAAATTTGACTCCAGACAATATCAAGACTCATTTCCTGAATATCTACCTATCGTGGAAATTTCAGAGCTCTACTCGACTACTTACGATAGATATGTAGGTGTTTCCATAAGAAATGGAAAAATTCGAATTTTTCTGAACTGAAATATTCTTCAGCAAAGATGCCTATCGGTTATAAATTCAATGTCCTAATCAAAAATAAGTAAAATTCCACTTATCTCGCCTCCTAATATTTTTTTTGTCCAGAAAATATTCAGCATTATCTCCGGTATACCTACTGATCGTGAAAATTGCAGAATTCTACTTCAATCATCATGGAATATACGGGGGTGTTTCAATGAGAAGTGGGACAAATTCGTATTTTTTAGAACTGAAAATTTTGCAGCGAAAATATGGATTAGTACCAAAGTTGATGTCCCGATCACGAATCATAAGTATGTGCACTAGCTTCCGGAAGATACCTAGCGAATTCTGAAATGAAATTTTAGAAAGCAGAATAGTGATATTCAGTTCCACCACGAAATTCGACAAATAGGATCGAATTATTCTATCAGTAATGCACACATCATGATTTTGAACATAAAATAAACATCATTAGTATTTTGAGCGTTCAAAATTCCGAAGCCAGAAAACCATAAAAAGATCTTGAACAAATCAAAAAATTTCTCTTAAAAAACAATTACCCACCATCACGAATCCAAAAATTTCGCCACAATAACAAACCTTTCAACAAAACTGATAATTTGACAAACTATCAAAACATTGAGAAAGACTTGCTGAAATTTTGAACAAAGGAAATTCCAAGTCGCATTCTCAAACGACAACGTCGATGGTAATGAGTTTTTTCACGTCAAAAAACAAAAACTCCCACCGATCTACAATCATACGTCGTCATGAAGTTAAGTGTTACAATTGTACTAAATGCTACGTAGGTCAAACAGGCCGATATTTCATGAAACGCATATCTGAACATGATTGGGACACAAAAAAACTCATTTCCCAAAACTCACTGCTCTAGAAAACATTTTCATACTTTTGAATACACAAACCGTGTCATCTTGACAAAAATGTTTTCTGTCACAAAGACTTTTTAGTGAAATTATTCACCAAGACAGCGTCAATACCAGAAGGAATAAACACGTCCTATTTCAACTTGATTAGTAAGATTTCGAAATAATTTGTTATAATTATTCTTTGACCACAATTATGTTTCTCCATTTATATGAAAAAGAACTATATGTTTTACGGATATTTTTATTTTAGTATTCGTTTGCCTCGTACTCAATGTGGAAGCAGTGGTCCCGTAAAATCTTTCTTTGTGTAGCTATAATGTTTGTTATATTCGCATGAAATTCGAAAAAACTAATTTTTGGTGATTCCCCCTTTTTTATCATATGTCAATTTATTGGAAACGTTTCAATTCTGGTGGCGTATTGCTTATAATTGTTCTTCTTTAAACGACGAAACCAAAAAGGAGGAGGTTCTCTATTCGACGCGTATATTTTTTTTTATGTATGATCACGCATAACTTTTCACTGAGACGTCCGATTCCGATAGTTCTTTTCATAGGGTTTACTTCGGAATTGGTCCCATTTGGACCTAAAAGATGAAATCCACCTCTAGGGGTAGCAAAATGAAGGATATTGATCACTCACCCTCTGAATTCTGGTCCGTTAACCGATTCTATCAGGCATAACTTTGTACTGTGTTCTTCGATTTGGATACCCTATCTACAGATAGGGTATACCTCATAGTTGATCATATTTGGATTTCGAATGGAATTATCCACCCTCACGGGTAGAAAAATAGGGGATAATTGATTTTCTACTTGTGAACATTGGCACACATATGTGGTTGACAATGACAGATCGCTAATGTCATTATTTTTGTTCTCCTGCATCCGTCACAGTCATTACATTCTATGAGAGGATGGAATGATATACAAAGTAATGGAATAAACTAACCAGAACAACAAAAATAATTTATATAACAAAAAATAGTAAAAGTAGATAATCATATTATTTAACTGGTGAAAGTTGAAGTAAGGTGGGTAAGTATTTTGGAAGTAATAAAAAATAAGTAGGTAGTAATTAGTAGATTTCAGCCATAAAAAATTTAAAAATAAAAACTTTTTAACAAAAAATTAAACCGATGAAATACGGAACTGAAAAGTAAAAAATAAAATAAACCTTCTTATTCTCAATAACTAAGCTCCTAAACTAATGTAAGTAACTAATTTTGAGTCGGCGCCAAACGAACAATCAACGAAGATCATTAAATTACCTCAAAAAAATTATCAGAATGTCACCGCGCAACTCGATACCATCATTTTACGCCTTACCTTATTCATTTGCTTGTTTGTTTGGTACCGACTCAAAATTAGTTACTTACATTAGTTTAGGAGCTTAGTTATTGAGAATGAGAAGGTTTATTTTATTTTTTACTTTTCAGTTTCGTAATTTGTTGGTTTAATTTTTTGTTAAAAAGTTTTTATTCTATTTCTAAACACCTTGAACTCACAAAAACTCATTGTTGCAGAGCTCTGAAGATAAATTCAATAAAATTCGAAACGTTGGCAAGGAAACAATGATTTTTCTTCAACTAAACTCATCCTATGATTTCAAATGTCTCAAATAAAAACATATTCTTCAGGTTTTTCTTCAAATCTTTCGTTAAGAGATGCAGAGTTTTGATAGTGAGGAACATGATGATAAATAGTTCAGTTTCATTATCAATAATTTCTTTCAATGATCAGTAATTATTATTCAATCATCAATATTTCTTGGTGACTTTAATACAAATTTTTACTAATTGAATTGTTGATAAATTGGGTAGGATCAATCCGAGAAAAACATTGGCCGACTGAATAAATTAGAGATATAAAAGTTATGTGAGAAACGGGCAACCTATAACCCATGATTCAAATAATCTATTATAGAATTCATTAATTACTTGGACTACACCGGTTTTCTCATGGATGGGACAGTTATGTAAAAAATTAGCCACAAGTAATTGCTGAATAATCTCCAGAAGTTAATAAAATATGCAAACTCATTCCAATTACATTTTTCATTGAATTAAAATTTACATTTTCGATACTTTCATAATAGATTCTCATCAAAGGACAATCATCAGACTTATTAGGATTTGGTATTGATAGAAAGTTATTTTTGTAGACAAGAACGGAAAGACTACGTCCCCACGTCGTACATACTTTCTCGCGGTTTCTTCCTTGTGGGTATATTATCAGGTAAAATGTACCAAGATATCTTTTATATATATATATATATATATATATATATATATATATATATATATATATATATATATATATTATATATATATATATATATATATATATATATATATATATATATATATATATATATATATATATATATATATATATAATATATATATATATATATACAGTGGGACACACTTGAGATGAAGACACCCCTGTATTTTAGTCATCTTTGAAAGCAGAGATTTGATTTCTGGTACAGACGTAGAACTTCATGGGCCGCACTTTTCGCAATACTCTGCCCGAGTGACAGCCTCAAACCCAGCCTACTGCGATCCCGCGAAAAGGGCAAATTCTCGATATTTTGCTTCGCGTTGGAGATACCGAAAAAAATTATTTGAAAAAGTTGCTTAGAAATCGATTTTGACATACCGAATTTCAACGCAAAATTCGAATTTTGTTTATGTTTTTCAATTTTCATAATCAAGTCCGATTTTCAATCAATGGTTCTGAATAAGAAGCTACGAAAACCATGAATTCGTCATAATGTGGGAATAAGAATAAAAAACCGAATATTAATTATGAAAAAATTCAAATTTTGATTATTAGTTGTTACTAAGGAGCCACAGAGACGACAAAATCGGTCAAAATTAAATGACAATTGATGAAAAACTATTTATTGAACCGAATTCGGTTAGAAAATTAAATAAACACTAATATTGGAAGTCAGTTTTGAATATTGTCTCTCTCAACTGGTCCGCCCTCAATTCTGATAGATTTTTCAATTCTTTTTCTATTGGCCACTCTCCTAAGTTCTGGAATACTTATTCCACAGCAGGCTCTCCTTATTCTCTCACAAAGTTCTTGTCGATTTCGTGGCCTAAACTTGTAAACCTCATTCTTGACAGCTCTCCAGAAGTAAACATCCATGGGTGTTATGTCAGGAGAGCGAGGAGGCCATTGTTCATATGGGCTATGTCTACCAATCCAACGTAGTGGAAAATGTTCGTTTAACCACTATCGAACCATCCAAGAATTATGAACGGAAGCTCCGTCTAGCTGAACATACATCTCTTGTCGCACATTGAGGGGTAGATTATCAATTATTTCCCATCATTCATTATCAAAAAAATGCAATAGTCGTTCAGCGTTATTGGTATTATTGAAGAAAAATGGTCCAATTATTCTGTCGCCCAAAATACCACACCATACATCAACTTTTTGAGAGTATTGGTCCTTACAGTTTATAACCCAGTGGGGATTTTTGGTAGACCAGTATCTGCAATTTTGAGCAGATACCATTCCATTGGTAGTGAACATAGCCTCATCAGTTAAAATAATTTTTCTTAGGAAATTTCGATCATTTAAAAAATGCCCTTGGGCCCAATAACAGTAATCTAATCGTTTATATTCGTGACCTTCTTTCAATGTGTGCAATAACTTTGGTTCAAAAGGTTTGATTTTATGACGAACGAAACATCTTCTGATTTTCTCTCTACTCAAATCTAATTGCTCAGACCTTTCACGCAAAATAATTTTGGGATCGGCACGAACTGAAGCTAATATATTATCATCAACATGGTACCTTCGATTTCGATGTGGATTGTCAATAGCTGGACGATTCTTCAATACACTTCCGGTTTGAGTAATAAGTTTGCATTTGAGACCATTTTCAGTCTACCTATCCCACACGTGTTCCGATTTATAATTAATGTAAAGGAGCAATCACGTATCCGAAGCAGACCCACAAAACAATGAAATATTGCTCATTGTATACAAGACCTGGAAAGTTGAGTTGATGGACATTTCACACACACACACACACACTCAAACCCACACACAAAATTCATTTTGAAAAAATGGGATAATTTAGATAACCATTAATCTCATCCTCAAGCTGCTATCACTACACTACACACTATAGTAAATAGTCTAAAATTTACATTAACTACATCTCAACAACTACTCATTCAATATGAGGTTCGCAATTTACTTGAAAATAATTAAGTAATATATTTTTCACAATGTCGATGAGGCACTAAATATACTACATTCAAAATTAAATCAAACATTTTGTAAAGGATATACAGAAACAAGGAACATCGATAGAATAACACTTGACGCTCTCATTTTCCATTGACCAGTAAACAGTTGTTCGTTGATTACTTTCGGCGCCTAATTTGAATATTGTCAAAAATGTATCGAACACCCCGTAGAGTAAATCAATGAGTATAATTTCCAAGTGGGTCACAATGTTGTTATTCTGCAAAACACGAATTAGTGTCAAACATAAACAAGAGGTTTTAAAAGTGACGACTGATGGTTTGATCAGGGAGTCGACGTTGGGCTTTGGCCGTGCCCAAAGAGATTGGGAAATGGGGGCACTTAGAGACTTGAAAGGTTAAGAAGCCCTATTATCAATTTGAAGAGTATGGTTTTTGGAATTAGTCCACAGTTATTTGTGTAAGTAAAACATATCTGCTATATACATTTGAAATTTATAACTAGGTTCTAGAAGGGATTCATTGTTTCATTTTAATAAATATGTTTCTATATTTTTTTACAAAGTGTTTTCAATCATCAAAGGGTCAGAATCTACCTAGTTAGTCGTGAACAAACCCCAATTCACGACAATATTTTATATAAATCCCGTTGGATAATCAAATTCAGCCTAAAAAATCAATTTTACCCCCTCTCACTGTTCAGGAATAACCATTTCGGTGTTAAATTCATAATACAAGTATAATTTTTTTTTCTTGAAGAAAAATTAATTTGGTGATCCAAGTAAAAATCAATTATCATAATGCCATACAGATCCTGTAATTTTCATCTTCATCAATCCCATTCCCATAAGATTATGGCGAGGTTGTTTACCAATCAAATTATCGTCACATTCAACTGTCCTAATAATAATGAATTATTATGAATATAAAACACAACTTGAAGCAGGCGTCATCAATAAAAGCGAGAGATTATTTCAATATTATGTGGAGCTGACTTAGTAACAAGAGGTGGGATAAAGTCAATATCCGATCATCTTATTAATAGCTGCGCTAAAACAGGTATTCAGCTTGAAAAAGTCGAGTTTCTAGCGTCTTGTCATTTGATCTCGATCGACTTCTGAATATAGATTATTTAATCAGGAAGGACAAAGATGATTGACCTCGGCTGGTGCATCAACTTCTTGATCGGTTTTTTATATATCAACGGAAAAGTAGCATAAAATTATGTTGTTTAAGAAGCATAACATTTGATAATGGTTCTGAAGGAAGTTAAATCAATTTGGTATCCATGCAGAGAACGTGTTTTCATCATCTGCACTCTCATGCTTTCAATAGATAAATTACAATAAAATGTGTGAAATAATAATATGCTGTATTTCTTACCATCGCCACAAAGTTCTTTATCAAAAAATAGAAAATGGACCTACAGGAAGGATTGATTCTGGGGTGGTGATGATTTTCATTATTTTGGTGATGACCTAAAGATTTATTTATACCTTTATTTATTTTAATTTATTGGCGAACACATCCAATTACATATTGGACGCTAAACCTAAAAACCTAATATAAATGGAAAACAAAATAGTAACAGAGTCGACAGTAAAATTTCTAGTCTGATCAATCTTTTCGAGATCATATACATGATTCGTCAATTCGTGGTTAGTGCACAAAATGACCCTGCTGCCATCTGCAAGTGACGAAGCATGAAAACTATAAAACAAATTAATATTGACTGTCAAGTATCATGAATCTTGGAGATACCGTTTATTCCATGAGGCAGGGAAAGTGCAGTGCTATAACAAAATGAAGAACTGCCAGTCCTAAGTGCTTCCCTTATCAATGGCAGCGCGTTATAAATGATAACCGCAATTTAACTTTCGAGTACAATAAAAATTTGTTAAAATAAAAATCCCGGATGAAAGGTGAATCGGAATAAATAGATTTTTTTTTAATTTGACACAGTTAATATATATATATATATATATTATATATATATATATATATATATATATATATATATATATCATGGAAACACCCCCGTATCTTTCGTAATTTGCGACGTAGAACCATAAAATTCTCAGGATCGATAGATACACTAGAACTAAACTCACTGCAGAGTCATCCTACGTGATATACACTGCAAGCCAGCAGCGATGGAACCACCCATTTTTCCGGAAAATTATATTAGGGGGCAAAATTGGCACTAAATTCTTTCGGATTCGTGTTCAGGAACCCCAAATTACTACTAATACACCAGTCTCCTGAAAAATTTTCAGTCCTAAAAAATTCTAATTTGTTTCACTTCTCATGGAAACACCCCCGTATCTTCCGTAATTTTCGACGTAGAACCATGAAATTTTCAGGATCGATAGATACACTAGGATTGAACTCACCGCACAAAAGGAGTTTTCCTATGTGATATACACTGCACGCCAGCAGCGATGGAACCACCAATTTTTCCAGAAAGTTATATTAGGAGGGAAAATTGGCCCGAAATTCCTTCGGATTCGTGTTCGAGATCCCCAAATTACTACTAATACACCAGTCTCCTGCAAAATTTTCAGTCCTGAAAAATTCTAATTTGTTTCACTTCTCATGGAAACGCCCCCGTATCTTCCGTTATTATCGAATTATAATGACGAAATTCTTTGAATTGATGAATATCCCAGAAATGCAACAATTGACTCAATGGATTGTAAGTAGTGATATACACTGTAGTAATTCTGGGATCCTGAACACGGATCCGAAGGAATTTCGGGCCAATTTTGCCCCCTAATATAATTTTCAGGAAAAATGGATGGTTCTATCGCTGCTGGCGTGCAGTGTATATCACGTAGGATGACTCTTTTTGTGCAATGAGTTCAGTTCTAGTGTATCTATCGATCCTGAAAATTGTATGGTTCTACGTCGAAAATTACGGAAGATACGGGGGTGTTTCCATGAGAAGTGAAACACACTGTATATACTACTTTTTGAAATAAAAAGCAAAATATGATTGCTCGATAGATGGCACACCAACTTAAAAATTTCAAATAGCATTGGAGGTCAAGTGATACATCGTTGAAAAGTCATAATTCAATTCTCTTTTCAAGCACCTTATTTTTTTTAAATTTCGTTCATCTAGTTTTTCACAATATGTATTCAAAATGTCAAGAATAACAAAAAAAAATTACATGAAGGATTTTTATTTAATGAGAATAAGAAGAAAAATTGTCAATTACCGAATTAGGTGTTCGAAATGGTTCTTGACAATGAAATATTCGATTCGAAAATTCTTCCCGGATATTATGCAACATATCTACAGCTATACCAGCACACTCCTATGTTATTCATTGTTTCACTTCTTCCAAAGAGTCGATTTAACGTAACACCACAGAAAGAAGTCGCAAGGTGTAACGTCTGATGATCGTATTGGCCATTTCATTGGTCCACGACGTCCAATCCATCTCATAGGTTATGTTACATCCAGATACTCTCGAACGTTGGAAGTAATGTCTTGCTAGAAAGTGATGTGTTCCCATTTTCTTCTAGTATTTGAAGTGAATCAGTGAATCGATCGTTTCTTGTAGTATATCCCGGTATAAATTACCGTTTAAATTTTCTTCCAGAAATGGAGGACCTACAATATGGTTTCCAAGAATTCCCGCCCACACATTCAGTTTCTGTGGGAACTGTGTGTGACCTTCTGGAAAGATATTCATATATTCACATTTCCGTTGAAAAAAAGTTCTTTCATCTGAAAACCAAATATTCCTAATATAATTGCAGTTTCCAGCCATATTTTCCATAATAATTTCACAGAATTCCATCCTTCGGTCTGGGTCGTTTTCTGGGAATTGGTGTAACATTGCCAACTTGTATGGATGGAATTTGTGTTTCCTCAAATATTTTTTTACTGTCGATGCCAAAACTTCCGTCTCCTCCGGAACTGATTTTCGGCCAGCATCACTGGCCCTATGAACACTGCCAGTTCCGTTGAATTTCTCAACCAGTTTTCTCAAATATTTCCGAATTATTGGATGATCAGGGAATTTTTCATCAAACATTTTCTCCGCTGCATGGTAGTTTCCATGGGCCTCAACAAAAATGTAGATTGGTTCTGTTTTGTCTCCGAGAGAACGTGCACGAACCATGATAATGTTTAAAATTCAAAATATATACTATAATCCGTAAAATAAAGGCGTGGAGTGATGAACCCTCATTCAGTATGCAAAATCCATACAGAGAGGCTCGTGAAAATTTTGGTTCAGAACCTCTATGAAAATAGCAAAATAACTGTTTTTTTCATTCCCTTGGTATGTATTTGGGCCATTGTTAAGGGATTCAAAATTCTGACCAGGCACCTTTCAGTGGTGTACCTTGGGGTATAATTTCTGTTTGAAAATAAAATGGTAAATATTTCATGAAAATATTCAGGTTAACGCCAAACATTACTATCGAATGTTATTCCCTAACAATTAGTTGGTAATAAATTTTAAAATAGTAAGATGTTATGTATTTCTACCGATTATAGTATTCTGAAAATTGAAAACGTGAAATGCAGCAGTCATAAGTTATACAAAAATAAACAAGAAATAATGGAACCAAAAAAGAACGATTTTATTGCTAGCCGCCTTAAATTATTACAAAAAATAATTTGTATGAACCAATTCAGGTTATTTTCAAAGCGGCTGCAATGCAGCAGCTTATTGCCAAAAAAAATATTTACAATAAGTATATACAGTATTTACAATAACTAACCACTTATAAATGGCAACTGGTATCAGAGTCGAGAGAAGATGAATAATCTTCATCAATGTCAATAACCCGTGGATCAATCAAGACTTCAGAAATATTGTCAATTTTCCACATAGCATGTTCTACGCTTATAACATGGTCAATGCATTTTTTCCAATTGTCGCTGGTCACACACTAACCGCACATTCAAACAGTAACTGAACATCCTTTATTTCAAAGGTCGTATTTTTAGGGGCTACATTATTTTTCACTTGAGCCCCTATTAGTTCTATGGGATTGAGCTCGCAGTGATACGGGGGAAGTCGAAGTACTGATATTCCACGTGGATCAATGGGAAAAACAATGTTTTACGAGCTGAACCACTCCAATAGTTTGCCTTTAGTCCAATTGCTTGTGGGTGAATCTTGTAATCTAGGATGGTAACTCGCGTTGTCCATAACAATAGTGGTCTGCGGAATGAAATAGATAATTTGTTCAATCAATCCTTGAAAAACGTCACCATTCATATCTTCGTGATAGTCACCGGTTCGTTTTGATACAAAAGTCCTCTTTCCACAAACCCTTCTGAACTACCTAGTTCAGAACGAATATTAATCTTTTACCCTTGCTTGATGGTGGATTCAAACCCGTTGACAATCCTTCGACGGAGGCTTGCCTTCGGCTCTTAATATTGCTGTCCTGCCAATACTGAGATACAGATCCTTCGTTTATCCATGTTTAGTTCAGGTAATAGATGCGTCGATCTCCGTTTCGGGCTTGTTTAATATCGCGTAAATAGTCTCTTCTCCAAATTGCAATATCTGGTTTATCTATTAGTACAGATTTTGCAACGAAATTAAACAATTTACAATTAATATATTTCCATTTGAAGATAAAGGACCCAATTTTGGCCGTTTTGATGGTCCCTGTGCAGCATCCATAATATTTGAATCTTATTTTATATACACAAGCCAAACACAAAAGCACACACAAATAATTTCCAGAAAGCACTACCAGCGATACCGAGTACCTGCTACTGATTACAATTCCAGCTTGTAATCAATTCTTACCCTTCTACGAGTACCTACAGTTATAAAAAATGTTCTTCAAAAGATTAAGGGTTTTTCCAGCCGTTCGTACTTATACCTACCTGGATATACGGAATTACGGTACGTCTATGGAATCGATGCATCTGAACGATTCCATGTCTTTATTTTACGGACTATAGTAGAAATAGAGTGAATTCGGTATTCAGACAGCATGTTTGGCCTTCCCCCTCTCAACGAACTGTTCTTGGATGTGCCCGAAGGGAAACTAGTAAGGGAAATTCCATAGGCGTACCAAATGATTCCGTAAAGGCGATACACAAAACATAGGGAACTTAAACTTCTATAACTTCTGAATGGAAAAATAATTTTTCGGCAAATCTGTTATAGGAATCTAGATAAAATCTATGAATGAAAAGTATCAATATCTACTATTAAACTACACCACCCTCTCATTAACCTATCCAACGTTACCTGCGAAATCGTGTCCACCCGAGTTATCCCCCTCCCTACCTACCGGTAGCACAAAGACATCCTGAAGACGTTTTCAAAACATCCACTCTAAGATGTTCGGGATGACTTGAAGATGTCTAGTGAAGACGTTCAAAATACGTCTGTAAGATGTTCAATGTTACAAAACAGGACATCTTAAAGTTGTCTTTCGAATGTTCAGTTCATGTCCGATACTGATCTGAATGGACATTAAAAGGACTCAAGTATTCAGTACATTTTAGGTTTGAACTATAATTGAGAAATACAAAATTTTTAGGTTTTTATTTTATTGAATTATCTAAAAAAAATTGGTATTTTTATATGATTTTCAATCTCCCGCTTTTCTCAACCAAACCTGTATGGATTTTTTAGTTTCTTCTCGACTCTTGAACATCCTTGTCATTCCACTGGCACCTAGAACAATAATAACCATTTATAAATTATGAAATAAAAACAATTACGTTAAAACATAAAAACATGGATTTGTTTTATTATAAAGACATTTCGAGTCATTACTATCATCTGAAACACAAAAATAATAATCTGTTGCCGGATAAACAGCTTGTGGTTCGTTTCCTGGCATGGATGAATCATAGGGAATGGAAATATTATCATTTTGATTGTATGCACCTGTCATTTCATCATTTACAATGAAAAAACTATTATTTTCGTTTTGTGCGTCCGTCCTTACATCTTTAGTCAGATTGATATTTTCTAGGGGTCACATAAGGTTTCCATTACTACCCGCAACGCGATGTTGGTTGAACTTACGCAATCCAAGTATAGACTGTAGTGCCATTATAGTATATGGAGTTACCTCGATTGATTGTTTTTTCGATTATTGTCCTGTATTTTCAGAAATCCAATACTACTTAAACTACGCAACTACAATAACTAGCCTGACACACTACAAGGAATAGTACACAGTCCAAATTGCTCGAGGAGAAAAGACGAAAGAGGACGAGGAGTCCCGACGCTCGACGACATTTTGCTGCTTACTTTTTCATTGTGGACATTACTCTGATTTCATGATTGGTTGAAAACTGACATTTGTCAAATTCCACCCATTGAAATGTCGCATTATCATTCTACGTTTCATGGTACGGAAATCCGTGAAAAAAAAACTTCAATATCAACAACCGCTCAATGAGATCGCATATATAATAAATGAGGAATTTCATTGGTTCACTTCTCGCATGGGAAATTTCAACAAAAACCATATAGATATTCAAATTATAATTTTGTTCAGTTCTGAATACTAATGTTATTTAGTATATTTTTTTTTCACTGAACACTAGAAGCTGCTTCTGTCAGAAAAACTTTGATATCACTTTATTGAGAAAAAAAAACAATATTCCTAACTTATACGTCTTGGAGACGTCCATTCATCTACGTCTTAGAGGCGTCCATTTTAAGCCTCTGGACGTTCAGGCATCATATGGACATAAATTAGACCATTGTGTTGTCTCAATACTTAATTCATTGGTGAAACACCAAATACAAATGCGATTAGATGTGAATTCGTTTTTAATATGGAGAGCAGGTAAGTAGTGTTATGATCATTTATACATTAGATGGTCTTAAACATCGACAAAATAATTAAACTTCATAGTAGGCATTTCTAGGCAACTGCTTGATTATCCGTTTACCAAATCCAATAAATAGACCCGTTATGATTATGGTCATTAAAGATGAATGCATCATATTATTCGGGTCGAAAATTATTATTGTATGGATTCAAAATCTCTACCTAATTGAGCTTTGCAACGAATTCGAAAATGAAAAATTATTCAAGTCATGAATCTTCCTGTATCTTCTCTCTCGATATAAATATATAGCTTTCTCTCTCTCTCTCTATATATATATATATATATAGAGAGAGAGAGAGAAAGCTAGCCTGACCAACTCTGTGATCCATGGCAGGCGGCCCCGTGCTTAACCCCATCAATTTCGACTGAAATTATCATATTCAATATGAGATTTTACCAGTATTGTAAGACGTCCGTACAATTTTATATTTAAGATTTTAATTATAATGTGCACCGATATTTTTCTGTTAGCAACCTCCAGTTAATGAAGTTTTTCGAAAGCTCGACAATTCAATAAAGAGTCTTCTCTACAGTGGCCATTTCCTATTGACTGCAACCTCAAAGAAAACATAAAAATTGTTTTTGTGTTTTCTAAACTTACATCTTTTTTTCACCTAGTCCTGTCAAGAGACTACCTTTCTTATATATATATATATCAGAAACAATGATATGAACTGAATACATAACACATAAAAAATGATCTTTGTAAATATACAGTAATTGACCTCGCCAGAATGACCATGTAGAATTCGATCTCTTGAGATTACAATCAGCAGTTAAGTGACCCAAAACGGCAGAATATGAATTAGAATAATGGTCGACTTCATGAAGCTCCAGGCTGTATCAGTATTTATTAGAGATAACCCATTGAAATGTATTTGCAGTAAAACTAATGGCACACAAATGAATCAACTTGTAGCCGGTAGGTGTTATCTTGGCATTAGATAATAGCGGAACATAACTGAATGATTATATGCAAGATATTTTGTTCACTTAGAATATATTCAAATGTGATTGTTTACTGAAAATGTGATATTTGATATATTTCAATTCAATTTCAAAACATAACTTCAATGTTGAATATCAAACAATTCGAAACGAAAAAATGAGCAATAGTCTAGGTGCTAACGCATGTTACGTCCCAGACAGCACAAATATATCTTAAAGACATCTTTAAGACACCCACCTTAAGATGTTCGGGCGACTTCAAGACTTCCAGTAAAATCTTTGAGACGACCGAAAGATGTCTTCAAGACGGTCATTGTTATTAAACGGGACGTCTAAAACCGTCTTCAAGACGTCCAAGTGGACATAAATGGGACGTCTTGAAGATGTCTTTCAAATGTCCAGTTTATATCCACTACGAACCTGAATAGAACGTTTTCTGGATAAAAAAAAACTTTAGTGTTCAGTACGTTCTAGTTTGAAATTAAATTGAGTCATACAAAATTGTAGGATTTTTTTTATCCATAACTTTTGTTTTTTTAATAATGTGCGATCCTTGCTCTTCTCAACCACGACTTCATAGATTTCTATTTATTTATTTATTTATGTTTGGGATACAACAGGCGAAAGCCCAGAACAGTATCCACTTGACAGATTTCAACAATTTGATAAATGTTTCCAACTCAGCAAACTGCATAGAAGTGACTCAGTTGGAGTCAATTTTTGTGTTAGGTCAACAATTTATAATAATTAACATAACAAATTTACAGTTCACTTAAATAATTGACATATATCTATGTTCTGAATTCAGATAAAATAATAATAATAATAAATATACTTTATTGTCAAAGAAGTATTAATTTTGTAGACAATAAAAATGAAAATGTCGGAATTCAAGAGATATGATGGTATACATATAGGTAAGAACAAAACAAATATAAAAAATTTGATATTGATAAAGAAATATATAAAATGTGACATGACAGGAAGGAAAATCGAGGGGACTGCATAAATTTATCATTTCGTATAGAAAAAATATGCTGCAAGTTAGATTTAGAGATAAAAATTAGAAAACAATCCTAAATATATTCTATTTTATTTTTTGTTACTGAAAATCCCCTTATAAAAACTCCTGTATTCTATAATATAGTCTCAGGGCATGTCTGAAGGAATCACATTGAACAATATCTCTTATCTCTTTGGGTATATCATTATACATTTTGCGTGCATTGTAGTATATTGAGTCCTTCACTAGTTTTGTTTTTGTGATTGTTGGGAGATTTAGAAGGTTATTACTTGTTTGACGTGTAACATGATAACCCGGATTACTAGAGAACTTGCACTTATGTTTGTGTATCAGAGAAACAGTTATCATGATGAAAATCGGAACTAGGGTGAGTATTTTATGTTTTCTAAACAGCTCTTTACAAGAATCTCTAGGGTGAGCTTTGCCACATGTCGTTTTTGACATTGTAAGGTATTTCAATTCTTTTTAAATAAATCTGATAGTCCACTCTGATGAGATTTTTTAATCGTTTTCTGAGAAGTGAAGAAGTCTCTCTCTCTATATATATATATATATATAGAGAGAGAGAGAGAGAAAGCTAGCCTGACCAACTCTGTGATCCATGGCAGGCGGCCCCGTGCTTAACCCCATCAATTTCGACTGAAATTATCATATTCAATATGAGATTTTACCAGTATTGTAAGACGTCCGTACAATTTTATATTTAAGATTTTAATTATAATGTGCACCGATATTTTTCTGTTAGCAACCTCCAGTTAATGAAGTTTTTCGAAAGCTCGACAATTCAATAAAGAGTCTTCTCTACAGTGGCCATTTCCTATTGACTGCAACCTCAAAGAAAACATAAAAATTGTTTTTGTGTTTTCTAAACTTACATCTTTTTTTCACCTAGTCCTGTCAAGAGACTACCTTTCTTATATATATATATATCAGAAACAATGATATGAACTGAATACATAACACATAAAAAATGATCTTTGTAAATATACAGTAATTGACCTCGCCAGAATGACCATGTAGAATTCGATCTCTTGAGATTACAATCAGCAGTTAAGTGACCCAAAACGGCAGAATATGAATTAGAATAATGGTCGACTTCATGAAGCTCCAGGCTGTATCAGTATTTATTAGAGATAACCCATTGAAATGTATTTGCAGTAAAACTAATGGCACACAAATGAATCAACTTGTAGCCGGTAGGTGTTATCTTGGCATTAGATAATAGCGGAACATAACTGAATGATTATATGCAAGATATTTTGTTCACTTAGAATATATTCAAATGTGATTGTTTACTGAAAATGTGATATTTGATATATTTCAATTCAATTTCAAAACATAACTTCAATGTTGAATATCAAACAATTCGAAACGAAAAAATGAGCAATAGTCTAGGTGCTAACGCATGTTACGTCCCAGACAGCACAAATATATCTTAAAGACATCTTTAAGACACCCACCTTAAGATGTTCGGGCGACTTCAAGACTTCCAGTAAAATCTTTGAGACGACCGAAAGATGTCTTCAAGACGGTCATTGTTATTAAACGGGACGTCTAAAACACGTCTTCAAGACGTCCAAGTGGACATAAATGGGACGTCTTGAAGATGTCTTTCAAATGTCCAGTTTATATCCACTACGAACCTGAATAGAACGTTTTCTGGATAAAAAAAAACTTTAGTGTTCAGTACGTTCTAGTTTGAAATTAAATTGAGTCATACAAAATTGTAGGATTTTTTTTATCCATAACTTTTGTTTTTTTAATAATGTGCGATCCTTGCTCTTCTCAACCACGACTTCATAGATTTCTATTTATTTATTTATTTATGTTTGGGATACAACAGGCGAAAGCCCAGAACAGTATCCACTTGACAGATTTCAACAATTTGATAAATGTTTCCAACTCAGCAAACTGCATAGAAGTGACTCAGTTGGAGTCAATTTTTGTGTTAGGTCAACAATTTATAATAATTAACATAACAAATTTACAGTTCACTTAAATAATTGACAAATTGTAAAATATGATGTATAATAATAAAAAAAAACAAATATAAAAAATTTGATATTGATAAAGAAATATATAAAATGTGACATGACAGGAAGGAAAATCGAGGGGACTGCATAAATTTATCATTTCGTATAGAAAAAATATGCTGCAAGTTAGATTTAGAGATAAAAATTAGAAAACAATCCTAAATATATTCTATTTTATTTTTTGTTACTGAAAATCCCCTTATAAAAACTCCTGTATTCTATAATATAGTCTCAGGGCATGTCTGAAGGAATCACATTGAACAATATCTCTTATCTCTTTGGGTATATCATTATACATTTTGCGTGCATTGTAGTATATTGAGTCCTTCACTAGTTTTGTTTTTGTGATTGTTGGGAGATTTAGAAGGTTATTACTTGTTTGACGTGTAACATGATAACCCGGATTACTAGAGAACTTGCACTTATGTTTGTGTATCAGAGAAACAGTTATCATGATGAAAATCGGAACTAGGGTGAGTATTTTATGTTTTCTAAACAGCTCTTTACAAGAATCTCTAGGGTGAGCTTTGCCACATGTCGTTTTTGACATTGTAAGGTATTTCAATTCTTTTTAAATAAATCTGATAGTCCACTCTGATGAGATTTTTTAATCGTTTTCTGAGAAGTGAAGAAGTCCGGTAATCTGAAGGGTGTTTGTAGGTTTCCCTTTTTTATGGTTTTATTTTCTTCTCTATTTACTTTGATGGTAGAGTTTGGGGAAAATTATTATATTTGCGTTTGGAAGGAACGAGTTCTTCGACTGCATGTTGAATTTTGTTGTTAAAATACTCAATATTTGTATTGATATCGTTATTACCAAAAGATCTTCCCAGGGTATGGAATCGAAGAGTTCGTTAATATCTCCGTAATTAGCTTTATAGAAATCAAAATAGTAGGTATTTGAGTCACTGAATACTTTGTCATTTCAGTAGCACCTAGAACAATAATGAATATTTATGAATTATTAAATAAATACAGTTTTCCAAAAACACAAATAACTTTGATTTCTTCTCTTCTAAAGACATTTTGAGAATGTTTTTTCCCAATGAATATATATCACCTATTGTTATCAACAGTTCTGCAGTTGAATTATTATTATTGATAGTACGGTGTATGGACAAAAATGCCTTTTCGCATGCATTATACTTCTGTACAGCCATGTAGTATGGAGCCGACTTACTTCGAGTGATTTTTTTTAAACCCTTCGGTTATCGTCCTGTATAGGTATAACTATAACTCAGCCACGAAATGGAAAATCAATAAAACATATGAAGAACAACCACAATAACTAACCTTCTGGCCTGATGTTTACTCACACGACAATGACCACTACACAGTCCACACAAATAGTTCGAGAAGTCAAATGCAAAAGCCAATCCATCGATTCCAATTTGCTGCTTCATTTTTTATTGGGGACAGTTGAGCTCATTACTCCAATTTTATGATTGGTTCAAAACTGAAATTTGTCAAATTGCACCAACGAAAATGTCGGATTATCATTGTGATGTTTCATGGAAAAATTTCTACGAAAACCATATAGTTATTCAAATTATAATTTTGTAGGGTTCTGAACACACTATTTAGGGAATATTTTCCACTGAACATTAAATACAAAACATAGAAATACTTTGATTGGAAAAAAATCAACATTCTTATACTTATATGGGAAGTTTTGAAGGCTTCCGTTTATATACGTCTCTAAGACGTCCATTCTGTACGTTTTAGAGACGTCCATTTCATGGTTCTGGAAGTTCAAGCATTATGTGGACATAATAATAATAGTCTTTATTGGAAAACGAAATATCAAAAGGTGAAGTTCAAATCTGCCGGACAAGTACTTGCTCTTTCACTTAACCTCGAATTGAATTGGACGTCTATTGCTGTTTGGGGTGTGCAGTTGTATGTGCCTTAAGTTTTGTTGCGGGGCTATGTTGAACACCTATGTCGCCATATTTAAAAATGGCCACTAAATTGTTGGATTTTTGTTTTGGTATATCTCCGTACCCAGTGGTCCGATTTCAATTTTCCAAAACTCATTTCACTCATTTTCTGTAGGCAAACAAATCTTGTAATAGGACAATTATTGGTAAATCCAATAGTTATTGAGATAGATTGAAATATTTGATATTCCTAGTTCACGATGGAATTCAGGCATTTTCTTTTTATCAAAGTTGCAATATAATGTAGCATTCAGTTTTAGGTAGTGGGATAAACATCAAGTGAAACAAGATGAGTGACACAGTGAAGCTGGTGAATCTTCAGAAGAGACCATAAGGAATACATTAACTTGGGCATTTTATGTAAAAAAGTAAAACGTTCACTGCAATTATGTTCAAGCGAAAACTGTATAAAAAATATTAAAAGTGCTTCTGAACTCATTGGGGACGATATGTTGAAAAGCATTGAAGAATCACAAAAATATCACATAGCCCGCTACAGACCCTACATACTCAAGGGAAAACGAGCTGAAGCAAAATAAGAAAAATATGTTGAAGGATCAAGTTTGGAAGGTGAGGGTACTATTAACATCCAACAATAGAGACAGTGAAATATGTTTGGACATAGTAGAAAATTGAATGTATAATGTGTAACTAATTGAAAGTAAAAAATGACACGAAACTGTACTGTATTTGTGAGAAATTCAGAGTAGATCAACTACTGAAAGCCTCACGGTTTTACCTTGATGCAGTTTTTTAGCGAGTAGCTACATTGGAAGATATTGTGTTTTTGCTGCAAAAGTGTACTGTCGCAAGAACTGTACCTATAAGAAAATACATTTCGAATTATCAAAGAGATATTGAAAAAGATGCTGCTTCTGAGTGCCTAATAGAGTATTTCACAACGTTTGGGCTTCACTTGAATATGAAGTTACATACCTACGCAATTAATTTAACGAAAAATATTTGTCCTGTGACATCCATATTCCAAAGAGATGGAAATATCACTTATTCAGCACTTTGGTGATGGTATTTTTCTTGGAAAGGGGTACTTCTGTGCCCCACAGTAACTTCAAATTTTCGAATCAAGTAGTACTTATCACTAACGCATCATATTTTAATTAACAGTCATTCTGAGACGGTTCATAATTTTGAATAACAATTTAGAATTCGTCATTTCATGAATAGTTTGTGCCAATCCGACATGCAAAGGTGTACTCTGTGCACCACTGTGTAGTAGATAGAATCATGTCTGGAAAACTGCTTGACATTTTAACTGTACTTGGTGAGAAGTCTGGTAGCAGAAAAACATAGCTGAGCCAAATTTTTACCAGGATATCGATACTTTGTTCTTTGCTTCTGTAAACAATTTGAATGGATATTTTGCGACGCAGTCAATATTTTCTAAACCTAAATCATATATTATGTGATATTTTATAATTTTTTCATCTGTATGCTTCTCAACACATATTTCCCAACCAGTTCAGAAGCACTTTTGATGTTTTTTATAACGTTTTTGCTGACCATAATTGCAAAAAACGTTTTATTTTTTTGAATAAAAAACACAAGGTAATGTTTTCTCCATCGCCTCTACGTTTCATCTGAGGACTGACCAGCTTCACTGTGTCACTCTTCTTGTTTTACTTGAAATTTGTCCCACTACCTCTAACAAAAAAGATACTATGTATTGCATTTTATTGTAACTACAGAAAAAGGCAATGAGTATTGTGTCAGGATATTAGCAGACTTTAACGTAGCTTTGCTAAAATGACGTAGGTTTGTCGGCTCTGAGATCTTAGACTATATACCTATAGATCCCTTTTCCAAACTCCCCCGCCAAATTTTCACCAGGATATCGGTACTTTGTTCTTCGCTTCTGTAAACAATTTAAATGGATATTTTGCGACGCAGTCAATATTTTCTAAACCTAAATCATATATTATGTGATATTTTATACTTTTTTCATCTGTATGCTTTTCAACACATCTTTCCCAACCAGTTCAGAAGCACTTTTGATGTTTTTTATAACGTTTTTGCTGACCATAATTGCAAAAAACGTTTTATTTTTTTGAATAAAAAACACAAGGTAATGTTTTCTCCATCGCCTCTACGTCTCATCTGAGGACTGACCAGCTTCACTGTGTCACTCTTCTTGTTTTACTTGAAATTTGTTCCACTACCTCTAACAAAAAAAAAACTAAATATTGCATTTTATTGTAACTACAGAAAAAGGCAATGAGTATTGTGTCAGAATATTAGCAGACTTTAACGTAGCTTTGCTAAAATGACGTAGGTTTGTCGGCTCTGAGATCTTAGACTATATACCTATAGATCCCTTTTCCAAACTCCCCCGCCACAGTAAAAGGTATTTCATTCCTGATAATACTATTCGTTATATTATATCAAATTGACTTGCCACATATTCAATGTTAATTATTATTAATCCAACTTCAGCATAAACAAAAAATAAGAAATTATGTCCAAAAGAAGATATAATCATCTAAACACACGTTATATGGGAATATAAAAAAAACAAAAATATCTTCCACTTATTACCACTCAACGATGATACCCGACTTGTATTCGCACAGATATCCTACCGCTCATGTATTATTGTAAATTTCCCGCAAGCAGAACAGTAGTTCGGATGATTTCATACACCTTTCGTACACACAGACTCGTATATAATAGGAAGAGACAGAGAGAGAGAGAGAAAGAGAGAGAGAGAGAGAGAGAGAGAGAGAGAAAGTCGCATGGAGGAGCATAACGCTTTTTTCTTACGTGACTATTTTTACCAGTCAACACCTGCCACAAGCCGCGTAGGGGAACTTCGTTCCAAAATAAACATCACAGAAATACGGCGAATGCGCTAGCTGCTGTCAGCATATTCACAAAAATTTAGTAAAAACGTCCATCCCATGTGGATGAATCAATAGAATAGTTTTTCTCCTGTAGTCTTTCTCAGTCTTCTATAGCAAAGTGGAATAAAAATTTGAAAATAACATTATAGTTTAAAAAAACTGAAAACACACGCTTATATAGCAATAAGTACTGAACTGTAAATAATAAGAATCAAGTCATTGACCCAAAAACTTACTTTTCATAATGATATTAAGATAATTGTATCAAGCACTGCCCAACTATTCTCTTGACAAATTTCATTTCATTCGGTTGAAAATGTGACCCCCAGTTTGTCTACCAGTTTCGTTATATCCCATAAATATTACGACGTATCTAATTGGGCAGTAGTATTCTTTTGAAATCTACCCAAAATGAAAATGTTTTTTCATATATAGGAATTTCGAACAAAAATGTTTTTCAGACAAAAAAAGTATTTCTTCAATAATATTAATTTTTCAATCATGTGTTAATTTCCAAATGCCTTTCCACATTCTGAAAAAATAGTTTTTAAAACATTTTTTTTCATACACCAGAATAACTTTTCTAACAAAAAATCTCACTCTCGTTTCATACTCAAAAGGAAAAATCACCATGAAGATTTTTTTATAAAAAATCTACAATATAAATGATTCCTCATCTGATTTATGAACATCGTGTTCAAATGTACAAAGTAAAATACTATCGCCAAGAAACGTCAATAATAATCCTCAACCTTGCCTTCATTTCGTAACTTGCACTCGAATCCTTGGTAACATCTTCGTTCGATTTCAACTGAAAGGATTTGGCAACTATCGAGAAGAAATCGAGACGACGAACGAGTGACAGTGGGTTCAGAACACCTTTTATGTCATGGTTTGCTTAACGCTGTAAGAAGGCGAGCAGGTGTAACAGGTCACCCGTGAATCGATCTGAATGGTACTTTCATTTCTTTTAAAGAATTATGTTGAAAGTAGATCAAATGCCGTTTCAGTTCAGATCCATGCGTAATTTTATGGATTTGTACTTAATGGGAGATGGAAATCAACAGAAACGTATTGAAAGTTAATTACCTTTTTAAAGGGAAGCAATTCAAGTAAGTGTATTTTCCCCACTATGTATTTCTATCATGTGCTCAACTACACATTTACCAAAACTGCCTGTACTAAATATAGTAATAACCCACTAAAATGTTAGCGAAAAAGCCCCTCTTGTGGACAGAATCAATATGTTTTATGGGGTGCTGAATTCAAATTTGAAGTTAATGACCGAATATACTGAAGCGTTCCGAGATATTCGGAGAAAACAGCGAGATTTTTGAATCGCATTTTTGCCGTAACTTCAAAAATATCATTCTGTACAAATTTAAAGTACACAAAGTTTTCTATTCACTTCAAATTTGAATATAGTGCCAAAGGGTGAGGAGCTAGAGAAAGTTGAAAATTGATAGAATTTACGTACTTCGCGAAAAATAGAGTCCCTTGTCGGTTTTTCGCAGATAACTCATAATCTACTCCATCTACGCCAGGAACTCTCACAAAACATTCTTGATTTTCGGATACCCAAGTAACATTGAAAAATCTCCAGGCATTTATTCTCGGCGAATTAAAATGTTTCGTGGATATTGTACATTGTACAAGACACGCAGTGTGGAACTTATGTATTTTGTTTTCTATTTTTCAGGAAAGATTCCGAATTCACGTGATTGTAAGAATTTTCTAATGCAAATATTTTCATTGCAGTATGTGCTTATCTCATAATTTGTTCGGATTATTGAAATCCCGAGGGACAAAAAATTCACCATCTCCGACCCCGAAAACCCCCACATACCAATTTTGAATCAAATCGGACCATAATCACAAAACTACGTCTCGTGTTTCGCCTATACCAAATAATTTGGTACGCCTATGGAATTTCTATTAATAGCCACAGTTGGACAATGGTTCGGGTAAAATTGGTTGTTAGGTTGTTAGGTTCTGGGTAAATTGCCCTTGGGCACAGCCCATAAAAAGAAGAAGAACAAGAAGAAGGTTGTTAGGTTAGGTTCAAGAAAAATTGGTTGTTGGGTAGGGGAAGGCCAAAGTGGTCGTTTCAATACTGGACGAGCTCTACCATAAGTATCTGAAAAACTAGTGACGTATCGTTCTTTCCAACTATACGAGCGGAGAGAAGAGGGCGCGGGAGGCGTAACGAGGCACCGCTGGCAGTCGAGTGACGCCGCTAGTAGGAGATAAACGACCGCGTCTCAAAATTTTAATATAAGTACATTTTTTTATTATTATTCTTTTCAGTTTCGAGCAGTCTTATTTCGTTTACCATACTATTTTTTACTATACGTGATTCATTTGTTTTTAACGATTCATTATTAGTTTTTAGATAGTTTTACCTTTTTACCCCATCATTAATATATTGGTTATATAAAACTTTTTTTGTTTTAGTATGCAATATATTCAAAAAGGAATATATCTAGAATATTTTCAGATGAATATACCAGGAGTATTCTTTTTGGAATATTCCCATATGAATACTCATATAATATTCCTGTAGGAATGTTCATGGAATATTCATGTACGAATGTTCATGGAATATTCATGTACGAATGTTCATGGAATATTCACAGATCATGCCTATACGTATTTCAATTAACATTGATCATAATCATACTGAGCGTGATATATAGAAAAGTACATGAAATAAAAAAAACATGAAATAACCACGTGGGCATAAAAATTTATTTTCAATGGTAGTAAAATACCAAATTTCAATTGAATAAAATGCATAACATATATTATTCGAATTGTGATTGGTTGAGGCACATCGTGAGACCAATCAAAATCTCTGAACGGTCAGCGTCAGTCATTTCTGTCAGTTAAACATAGCTTAATTGTGATACTTTGGCCACAGGTATGCTTTCACGTTTTCGTTCCTGCGTCTGCATGTTGCGTGTGCCTGTATAGGAGTGCATTCAATATTGAGACAGCATGTTTGTCCTTTCTTCACTTAACGAACAGTTTCTCTCGAAGGTGTCCGAAGCGAAGCTATCATGAGTAAATTCCATAGGCGTACAAAATGATTTAGTAAAAGCGATACTCAAGATGTATCAAGAATTTGATAGCATTCACTTTGATTTCTTCTTCCGCAACTGAAAAAAACTACCTAGCATTGTGTTGTCTCAATTCTGAATTCACTCTACGTGTGAACGCCATGTGCCGCCATGTTTGCTAGTTGTTTGTGTTTGGTTAGGCTCTCCATGATTCTGAGCATCTCTTTCCTCAAAAAGCTAGTTTCAATCAATTAAATCTACTTTTAATACATCACGTAAGTAAATATTCATATCATTTACAATGTCAATCAGTTAATTCGCCCCAATATAGTCTTGTGGGACATAAAGAAAAAGAAGTTTGAGAATTTGTGCTTGCGTTTTGGGTATGAGAGAAATTATAAGAGAAACAATGCTTCTTCTTATAATTCCTCGGGAGAAATCCCAGGTTCAATTTGACCACTTAGTTATGAGTCCCCTTGAATAATTAGAACGTGATGATGAACTTTTTTGGAACAACTATATGAATGAGTGAATCAATTAGAATTATTCTCAAAGGCAATACAACAATGCCATAAAGAATAAAATATATTGAAATTGTGGTCAGTGCCTATCTGGCCAAATCAAAGCATAGGTTGAAAAGGCAAGGGTAGGTAAATTTGAATTCATTACAGAACTTATTTTCTTGATGAAAGCGAATAACATTTCAACATTTTCTTCAGACATATTCCAGTACAGGATGGAGATGGCGAATAGTTGAAAAAAAAATGAACATAGTACCCGATATATTTTAATTTAATGAAGTATGTGTTCAGTTATATTTGTGTATGTTCAGTAATGTTTATTTATGGATAATTTAAAATAAAAGACTCCTTTTAATATATTTGATACACAATTATTACAGAGTCCTATACGGAAAATTGAAAAAATTCGGAATCATTTATATATTTATTTTTTCATTGGAGGATTCTCTACTATTTCAAACTACCGAAGAAATCAATTATCACTAGCTTGTTTATAAGATTCGTCAAAATTGCACTACTGCATTTTGGTCATTTTAATATAATATAATTATGTTAAATTTTACAAGGTTGATTTTTTACAATGGTCGAAGACAGGAGAATGAGAATATTTTTCGTTGGTTTGAATTATTGTTTGAAAAATATGTACACGAATTATTTTTCTCTGCATTGTATGGAGTAACAGGTATAATCTGTTTCTCACACTCTTATATGGATGGTAATAGAATATAAACCTTAAAATGATCTTCGACCCACATGGGTTAGTATAATGGATGGAGTATGCATATTTTTGGTTTTCAAAATGGTGGAATTTTTATGGAAATATATAGTAGCAGGATGTTTGGCAAATATTCCGAGGTATTCCTGGATTATTCTCAATATCCAGGGGATATTCGTGGAATATGTTTTTGGTATATTCCAAAAATAAAAATTCCTAGGAAATTCTAGGAACATTCCTTGATCTTATTCAGGGTATATTCTAGAAATATTTCCATTTTCGCCCAGCAGCACATTTATCCTTTTAAATTCCAATATTCCAGATAAAATATTCCATGATCATTCAAGGAATATTGAATGCTGTCTGGGTCCTGGTTATTCCTTTTTACCCCTACTTTGGGACGAAAAGAGACATACGACAAGTTTAGAAAAATTGTGAAATGGCATATTTCTATTATGATAATTCAACCAAAAATTGAGTTAAACATGGTCAGATAACTGTTTGTTTGATTAGTGTTGTTTATTTTTATATAGTAGGTTCGGTTTCCACAGTATAATTCGAAATAGTCAAAGTGGACCTTCAAGCTCCGCCTTACCCTACTCGAAAATCATAATGATTAATAGACGGATAATCATTTTTGAATTAGGCAAATATTTGATTGATACCGTCTTGGGCGGGGATGTCGTCCTCCTAGTCCTCTGAGTTGGTTAACAAGCTCCTTCTAACGTGTATTTTTCCGAACCTGGAAGAAGGGTGAGTACCCATCAAGCTGTACCATCCAGGCACCACCCTCAATCATCACTTGGTTGAGCACATATTCTTCTTGCTTGCTGTAATGGGCTGCCGCTTGCCGCCAGTATTTATTGCGAGTAAATCTGCAGGTTCAACTATGGCTGGGGAACGACAGCTCCACGAAGATACCAGAGGAATTGGGATAGAAAAACACTGTGGACGGCCTACAACCCATTCCTAACACTGACTTCCCTGCAAGTGAAAACCTCCTCCACCTTGTGTCGTGCAGATGCCGCAAGTCCCAAGAACTGCAATTCATATTACTTATTACCTAAGATTCGATTTATTAGTGTAATTATCATACGTTTTCAATTGATTAATCAAGACTATGATAGAGTTGTTCCATTGCAATTATAACACCCATAATTCCAGCATACAGAACAATCAATTCCTATGACCCCACAGGATAGAAAAAAGCCTATGATTTGTTATATGTTGTAGTAGTGTTATAAATAATGGTAAATCAGACGAATCAAAATAGTGGAAAGGATAAACACGGTTTAACTTGAGCAAGGCAGCTACAGCCGAAATAAGCCTCCAAGTCCTAGCGCTCTAACGGCCGGTCATCTCCTCGCATATCAACGATTTCACATGAACTCTATAGAAAATGTACCTCTCTGTCAATTCGTACATGATGCATTTCCTCGTGAAATGCGTAGATTATGAGTTATCTGTGGAGAACCGACAAAGAACGCTATTTTTTGAGAAGTTCGCAAACTCCGTCAATGTCCAACTTGCTCTAGCTCCTCACCCGTTGGTCCTATAAGCAATATTATGCATAAAACTCATAGTTGATTTTATCCACTTCAACTAAGTGATAGTATTTCTGATAAAATGCATAGTTTCGGAGTTACGGACAAAAAAACTGAATACAGTGCCAAAATTTTGCTGTTTTTACGAATATCTCGGAACGCTTCAGGAAATATTATCGACTTCAAATTTGATTCAGTTCTTCAAAATACATATAGAACCACATAGAAACCGACTGCATCAATTTTTTTCACGTGCAATTACCAGTTGATAATGGTACTTGGTTTCAGGTGTACTACAATTGATTAGATCAATTGGGCTGCCCTCCTCCTTCTGATATGCTCTCAGGTTCCTCATTCTTCTTAGATTTCGACAAATGGATGTTTTCCTCATTACCTAACTTCCTGTTGTGTTTTCCGAGTTTGCAGTACTTCCCTAGAATCGCCGTTTTTGACTTGAGATCCCTCTTGCTAGGGCTGACTGAAGCTATGTACCATTCTCGGTTGAAGCTGCCACGCAGCTCTTCAGCTCATCTCATGCCTAGGAGTCTTATTTCCAATGCTTCTTCCTCTTTATTGAGTTCCTACTGAGTTTTCAACATTCCAGAATGGCTCTGGTCCGGTAAGTGACATTGATGCCAGTGCAACCGCTTGTTCGTTCCTCTCTAATCCGACATGTCCTGGTACCCAAAGGAGGGATTGTTTCTGCCCAATTCATCCATTTTTCTATTCATTCATTCATTTAATTCATATAGGCTACCCCACAGACAGCATTGCCTGTCCAATGACAGAGTAGCACAAGATAACAATAGATACACAAGTGGTTAGTCTGTAGCTGAAGAATACTTGAAATTAGGTTACAAAAATAAAAGATTGGATCAGAGTACAGTTATAATTAACCGAATATTAGGATTTTTCGAGAACTAAGTTAGAGAAAAATCTAGTGTTATATAACAAGAGTTTTGATGTCCTTTTGAAGGGGATAATTTTGTTGGAAAAAATTTCCAGATCTAGATTGTTGCCTAAAATGGAGTTATAAGATCGAATGCATCTGTAAAGTGGAGAGTTAAGAAGAAAATTTGTACTACTTCTACTCCTACGTAACAAGACGTGTTCTGTTCCTCATTGTATATGGTGTACAGTTAATGTTAAAAAAATTATACAGTATGGTGAATCAATAAAGTTGTTGAACAGTTTGTAAATCAGACAAATATCGAAAAAATTTCGTCTGAGTTCTAGTTTATAGAATCTTGGGTAAGATTCATATGAAGGGTAGTGACGTTGCCTGTGATATCTGTAATTCAGAGTATTGATGAATTTTCTTTGGAATTTTTTCGATTCTCATGGTGTGGTTACTCTAACATGGGTTTCATTTCACGAATGCGTATTCCAGATTTGGTTTTACAACTGCATTATGAAAAGTTATGACAGAGTTATTCTTCTTAAAATTCTCAGTAACCCTCAAGACAAACCCCAGATTTCGAAGACTCTCTCGAATAACTTTGTCAATATGAATATCAAATGCCAGTTTGGTTCCCGAAGTGACTCCGAAGTCATTTACTGAACTAACTTGAGTTTTCCCGTTTATTGCAAGGTCGAAGGTTGGGGGTGAATTGCTTCTGGTAAAAATAATTTCATTACATTTCCCAAGAATCAGATCTAATTTATTGACCAAACAGTACGTGTACAAATTGACAAGGGCAACTTCCAACGCAGTGTAATCCTCCTAACATGTAATTGATTTGTAGATTTCAAGTCATCTGCGTAAAGAGCTTTATCAACATTATCAAAACACGTGAAGATATCATTGAGGAATATATTGAATAAGAGTGAGAGGATGAGGTGAGAACCCTGAGGAACTCCAGACGTGACCGACAGTAACTGAGACTTACGGTTGTTGATTACCACAAATTGCCTACTGTCTGTAAGGAGGAGCACAGGTTAGGAGGTTGCCATGTACATCAAAATTTCTAAGTTTCACGACAAGTGTCGGGTGATGAACCTCATCGTTAGCCTTGGAGAAATCGGTATACACTGCGCAGGTAGAGACTCCATTGTCCATGGATTCTAGAACTTGTTGGATAAATTGTATGAAGTTAGTCAAAATAGATGTTTTACCGTAAAAGCCATGTTGATAAGGGTTGATGGTATTTTTTATTTGAAAAGAAAGATTTGTGCAGATGATTGTTTCAAAAAAATTTCCCAGGTGGTTGAGTAACGATATGGGCTATGGTTGGCTGTATAACTTCTGTCACCAGATTTATGAATCGGGATAATTTGGGCAAATTTTTTTTTTTTTGGAAAAACACCAGTGTTCAGGGATTTGTTGAGGATTATGTAAAACGGTTTAACAAGGCTCTCGCTGCAGATTTTCAGGAAAATTGAGGGTTCACTAGCCGGGCCAGGCCTTTTGTTAATATTATCTATCGATTGCCCCAACGATGAGTTCTTTGTCTATGATTTTCAAAGTGAAATTGTTGAATGTGATAGCATTTATTGGGATTTGGGAGGTTGATGAGTCAGGTTTAAAACACTGTGAAAATATTCCGAAAACAGTTCACTAATCGATTCGCTGACGAAAGCGACTTTGTCCTGAAAATGAAGAGAGGCTGGCATGGACTTAATATTTTTTTTTGTTGCCAAGGAATGACCAGAAGTGCTTAGGGTTGGTGTTGATGTTATTTTCGGTGTGACTTATGTAAGCCTTATAATCATTGCTATGTTACATTCAACAGAATTGTGTAGTGATGAGAAAAGTTCATAATCGCCAAGATTGTTAAAAAAATTCCATTTGACGAGATGTTTCTCTTTTTGAGTTATCAGTTTTTCAGTACGAGTCGAGAACCATATGGAGTATTTGGATTTGATGATTGTACTCGGTTTTATGAAGACATTGCCATACCATCTTCGAGCTCCATTACCGAGTGATTTTCCAAAATAGCTCTATGCACTTGGATGAGGAATTATTTGTTAAGTAATTCAAGGTTATTACCTCGAGCCTCATTCGTTGATGAGGCATGTTTTTCCCATGATACAATGATTCATTTCCATATTAATCACCTATGTCCTCAAGAGAATCCTAAAATTGAAAACAACTTCTGAAACTGGTTTTCTGGAAACTTTTGGTTTGACATTGTGAGATATTTCATCATTGGCCACATTTTATGCCTCAACTCAATGGTAACCATAACAGAAACATACCGCAATGTGGAGGGAGTAACCAACCTGCACGTCTAGTGAAAATCTTACTGAGGGAATTATATGAGATTTGGTTCATGCTTGATGGTACTCCAGCATCCTTCTGCTTAATCGCACCTTGGAATATAACTGGCTGTGCATGAAGGACCACAACCCTGTCCACCCAGGTTTCTCGACCTGAATCCACCTGATTTCTCAATGAGGAGCATCTGAAATCAAGAGTTTACTGCATTTTAGTTCATTTCGAAGAAGATCAGAATCGAATACAAGAGTCATGGCACGGTTCGGTGGCGGTTCGGCTTTTGAGAGATTAGATATCTTTGCCGGACTACTCATTTCGGTTAGTATTCTCGACAAACGGCCAGGACCTCGATTGAGAGAACTCCTGAAGAGAATCGTGGAATAAAAAAATAATCTCTTAGCAGTATGAAAGTCTCCTTAGTAATTAGTATTATTATATGAATATATTTCATTATATATATATATATATATATATATATATATATATATATATATATTATGTATATAGTTATATTTGAGCAATTTCATATCCCGAACAGCAGAATTTCAAATAAAAAAATGGTTATAGTAACTGGTAATATCTCCCAGAAAGAATATCATATTTATATATCTCATATATGTGCACATATATTCATGAGTGAATTTCATTTACCCAAATAATTTCTCTTTGTTTCAGGTAAGTATAAGAGCAACGCAGAAATAGAATGTCCTATCTTTTGAATACCGAACTTCTAAATTCATCATTTCCCTACTGAAATATGTGTCCGGAAAAACAAAAATCATTTTCAACTAAAGGCCCTGGATCGGACAACCTGTGTCCGGCCAATAGAGTTCCTTAGAGCCCTGGCAATGCGACACATAAAATATCTTCGAATTCGGGACCTACCAATCTGATTCTCTAACCCATGATATTAAAATTGCCCATCCACCCATGTGGAGGTGTCAGCGATTTACCGCCGCCAATGTTTGCGTGTTTAATTTCACGAGAAATTAAACATCCAATATCCTACCCTCGTAGTCGGCTGAACCCCAATACCAGCTCGGCTATCAATGCTATTCAACGACTTCCACGGCAAAGGATAGGAGGTGACAGGAGTTGGACAGGTGAGTATATAAAAATACAATAATTTCGATGTAGCTGCAACTCTGCTTCAATCTGGAACAAACTGCTACCTCGTTCCGATGTATAATTCTTTCAGACACTTTTTGGTGTCCGAAGGAAGATCTGCAATCTTTTGGAGTACAATTGTTGAAAATTTCACAGCCGGAGATTTTCTTTATGGCAAAAACCATCCGTAGAATGCTCATCCAAACTCTAGACAAAACAGCAGACAGCCAAAATGCAATAATATTCGACTCGTCGATTTTCATGAAATAATGTCACGCTTCAAGCAAAAACACCACTACGAAGGTGATTTGAAATCTCATCACGAAGACGAAATATTCAGAAATCTCAACGCTTTGGGCGGAGGCAAAATTTTGAGATCTGAATTCATGAAAATCACAAACCAAAGTGGCTCCGAGGCACACACACCATGCCCCCCTACAGGTTGAGTGCCCATGGATAATAAATCCCCTTCACATCATGTGTGAACTAGATTTTTTCTCCACTTGCCATCCTCCCCCGCACCTCCTTGGAGCGGTCCTCAACTTGCAAATTGGCATGTTTGCAAGATTGAAATCGTTCCTCTTGTGGTATGAAGTCAGCCTCTGAGTGCTTTAAACCCCTTGTTGTCGTGTTTTTGTGTGTTCTCCTGACTGTGTATGCATGGTGGTGATGTACCTGATGGGTGCGTTAGTTTAAGGTGTGTTGTTTGTGGGTGTGTGGATCTTACGTGTTTTGTGTTGAGTTTTGGTTACTCTCTTGACGTGCCGGAGTACTACTCTCGGTGGTCGTTCTGATAGGCTGGTCGCGTGTATTTGTCCCTTTCTCCAGGTTTAGGTTTGCGTGGATGTCTTGGATTACAAGGTTCCTCTGGATGTCCGTCTTCTGGAAAGTTGCGTTCGCGTGATTCCGTAGATGGTCGTCTATGTTGTTTGGATTGACATTCAGGACCCTGTTGATGAATCTATTCGGGACGTATCCGGGAGCGTTTACGGCCATTCTTAGGCTCACGATCAAAAATCGCTGGATCTTGGTCCTGTATGTTCCTGCGCATTGGCCCCATGCGGCAGATGCATGAATAATGATGGGAAGGAGGATGGTCCTGATGAGGAGCAGCTTCAACTTGAGGTCCATATTGGTTCTGCGTCTTATATGGGGGTTGGGGTTTCTTCGGGCTGCCTTCGCTGGTTCGAGCCTCTGTTCCACGTGTTGTCTCAATGTCAATCTCTTGTCCAGGGTGACTCCTAGGTATTTGGCATCGTTTGCCCATGGGATGCGTTGGTCGTTCATAATGACATGCCCTGATGGTGCGGTTCGTCTTCTGGTGAAAAGTATGGCTTGGCTCTTGTCTGCGTTGGTCTCGATTTTCCATAGGTTGAACCAATCCTCTAGCCTGTCTGCTTGTTCTTGCAGGTACCGGGTTATTTGAGCTACGTTTGCTGATCTGGCCAATAGTGCTGTGTCGTATGCTTATCCGCGTATCCGAGGTGTGCCATTTTGGAATAAGGTTCCTGTATAGTGTCTTCTGCCAGGTTGAAGCCTGCTACATCAAAGTCCACTATCCTCAGGACCTGCATTTCCGTAGAGTGTCCTTGACGGAATCCAAACTGCTCGTCTATTAGGACGTTGAGTTCTTCCGTCAGTGATTCCAGTCTTTTCTGGATAACTCGCCCCGAAGCGCATACCATGCCCCCCTAAAGGTTGAGTGCCCATGGATAGTAAATCCCCTTCACATTATGTGTGAACGAGATTTACTTTCCACTTGCCATCCTCCCCCGGTCCTCCTTAGAGCGGTCCTTAACTTGCAAATTTGCAATATTGAAATCGTACCTCCTGTGGTATGAAGTCAGTCTCTGAGTGTTTCAAACCCCTTGTTGTCGTGTTTTTGTGTGTTTTCCTGACTTGTGCTGTACGTGCATGATTGTGATGTACCTGATGGGTGCGTAATTGTAAGGTGTGATGTTTGTGGGGAGGAGGATGGTCCTGATGAGAAGCAGCTTCAACTGGAGGTCCATGTTGCTTCTGCGTCCTATGAGGGGGTTGAAGTTTCTTAGGGCTGTCTTTGCTAGTCCGAGCCTCTGACACACGTGTTGCCTGAATGCCAATCTCTTGTCCAGGGTGACTCCTTCGTTTGTCCATGGGATTCGTTGGTCGTTCATGATGACATATCCTGATGGTGCTGTTCGTCTTCTGGTGGAAAGTATGGCTTGGCTTTTGTCTGCGTTGTTCTCGATTTTCCATAGGATGAACCAGTCCTCTAGTTTGTTTTTTTGGTAGCGGGTTAATTGCGTTGCGTTTACGGATCTGGCCACTAGTACTGTGTCGTCCGCGTACTGCGCTAGTTTGTTGAAGTTGTTCTCAGGTTTTGGTATGTCCGCTGTGTAGATGGAAAACAGGTGTGGAAATAAGACTGCGCCTTGCGGTACTCCTGTTTTAGGGTCCTCACTGCGGAGAAGTCGTTGCCAACTTTACATTGGCATCGCCATCCCCGCAGGAAGGAGTCTATCAGCTCCACAATGGATGTGGGGTATCCGAGGTCTGCCATTTCGATGATTAAACGGTCGTGTCAGACCCTGTCGGAGGCCTCAGAAACATCTAGGAATGAGGCTCCTGTGTGGTGTCCTCTGTTCAGGTTGAAGCCTGCTACAGCAAAGTCCACTATCCTCAGGACCTGCATTTCCGTAGAGTATCCTTGACAGAATCCAAACTGCTCGTCTGGTAGGATGTTGTGTTCTTCCGATAGTGTTTCCAATCTCATCTGGATGACTCGCTCTGCCACTTTGCTCATCGAGGTTGTGAGGCTGACGGGTCGGTGGTTTTGCGGGAACACAGGGTTCTTGCTGGGTGTCGGGATCATGATGACTGTGTCTGAGCCTAAGTATTGCGTTGATGATGTTGGTCAAGGCAGCTATTCCTTTTCTCGGTAGAGCCTTAGGGCTCTATTTTGGATTTGGTCCGGTCCGGGTGCTTTGCGTGTAGCAAGGTTTCGGTACGTGCGGCTGCACGCTATTACCGTAACAGTTTTCGCCAATTCGTGAGGAAAGCGCTCTGATTGGTCAATTGCCCCGAACGACCCTCTAGATCGACTTGGCTCGAATTTATGATTGAAATGTATTTCTATCGGATTTCGAATGAAATAATGGGTGAATTCTTCCGCCATTTTTTATAAAGAAAAATTCTTCGAATGAAATTCAATAAAAAATTATTATTTTCAGAAATTTTTATATTTTTGATTTTCATTGTTTTTGCCTATTCACGATATTCATACTTAGTTGGTTTTCTCTTCAAGAGAAGGAATAACTGAGGAGTAAAGCACCATCTATAATTGAGAAAACAAACAGGTCATGGCACTGAAAAAAAAGACATTGTAGGTAATTCTCAAAGTTAATCATCTCGTTTCATGAGGATTTATGAACATATGATATATACCAAGTTCCAATTAACTATCTCTACTATCTTCAGAAATGTTGATGAAAAACCAAAGAACCTAAAAAACATGTATATTCCGGATGTAACAATATCATGGTAAATTCCCCTTCACCCTCAGTTGTGCAGATGAATATCAGAAATTTGAAACTATATTCTCAATGAACGTCAATTTTTTAAATATATATGATTCTTTGTCACTTCTGGTGAAGTGCTGCTAGCATTTGAAAATCAAATTGAAAACCCTGTAAATTTCGGTATTTCTGAATTATGCATGATGTTCTCAATCCAAGGATATATATAATAATAATAATAATAATATATACATTTATTGACAGAAAATAATATCAAGATACATTTGGGGAAAGAAAAAAAAATTAAACCTGTAAATAGGTTACAAGATTGGTATAAACCATTCTTACTCTTGCACCTCAATAAATAATCGCATTCAAACATCAATAATTATTTAAATTTCAATTCCAGTTTTTTGGTTCATTCTAATGACCCATGTTGTGCTAAAAAAATTGAAACTTGTCGCAAATATCAAATTATATGATTTATCAGCCAATGGATTCCATCAAAATGATATTTGGCCAGTAATTGTTCTTCGTGGCTATGCGAGTTCAAAGGTGCATAGACGTCAATGGGGGCAGCATTTTGAACAACTATTGTAATTGTTTATGTTCCTTTTTCGTATTCCAAAGTTACCTTATGCACCTATATAATTATTATATTTGTTTATTTTTTTTCTGTGAGTTTCTTTTTTTTCTGTCAGGCGCAATTTCGAATGAATTCATCGCAGATTTCAATACGGCATATTATGAATGAATCCCTTATTATTAGTACTGATTAATGGTACCACGGTACCAATTACCATTTTTACAAGCTTTCATTTGGTTTCACTTGTTAGTTCGTTCGTTCGTTCGGTGACAATGCATTATGAATTTTTTGTTGGAGTTATTGTAATTATGGTACAATTTGATCCAAAATTGGTATGTGGAAGTTTTCGGGGTCGGAGATTATGAATTTTTTTCAAAATTCATAAATTGAAGATGGCGGCTCCAATAGTGAACGAGTTTTGTGATTATGGTCCGATTCGATTCAAAATTGAAATGTGAGGGTTTTCTGGGTCGGACATGATGATTTTTTTTGTCAAAATTCAAAAATTCAAGATGGCGGCTCCAATATATCGGTCGAGTTTTGTGATTATGATTTGATTTTATTGATATTATGGAAATTTTGTCGAAATCAATAAATTCAAGATGGTGGTCACAAGATGGAGGACGAGTTTTCTGATAATGGTCCGATTCGATTCAAAATTGGTATGTTGAGGTATTCGGGGTCGGAAATTATGAAATTCAAAATTTGTAAATTCGAAATAGCGGCCCCAAGATGGAGGATGAGCTTTGTGATTATGGTCCAATTCGATTCAAAATTGGTATACAGGGGTTTTCGGGGTCGTAGATCATGAAATTTCTGTCAAAATTCATGAATTCAAGATGGCCGCTCCAAGATGGCGGACGAGTTTTGTGATTATGGTCCGATACAATTCACAACTGGCATGTGAGGGTTTTTGGGGACGGAGACTATGAAATTTTCGTCGAAAGTCATAAATTCGAAATGGTGGCTCCAGAATGACGGACGAATTTTGTGATTATGGTCCGATTCGATTCAAAATTGGTATGTGGTGGTTTTTGGGATCGAAAATCATGAAATTTTTGTCAACATTTATAAATTCAATATTTTCGATTATAGCCATATTTCATTCAAAATTGGTATGTGGGGGTTTTCAGGTTCGAAGGTTATGAATTCCTTGTCGAAATCTATCAATTCAAGATGGCGAGTTCAGTATGACGGACGAGTTTTGTGATTATGGTCAAATTCTATTCAAAATTGGTGTGTGGGAGTTTTTGGACTTGGAGATCATGATTTCTTTCATCTCAAAACTTACAGGAAAGAGACCTCGAAATAACGATGCACTATTGGAAAATAACAGATTATGGAGAACTGACTTAGAAGTAAAAAATAATTAACCAATAAATAAACTCTTTAAGGGCAAGCTTTGATCTAAGCCGTGTACTAGAACGTATAAAATGAATGTAAGTCATCACTGACAATGATTTAATTATTTTTTGAAGTATTATGTGGTTTCAAAAAGCTTGTCGCGCGAATTGTAATGAAATTAATACTTCAAAAAGTTGTTACTTACCAACCATTCATTGTCCAATATAATGAATTGGTATCTACTTTCATTAATACTTTGTAAAAATCAAATACTCCGACAAGTTCTTACTTACCAACCAATCACTGTCCAATTAAATTGATTGGTACCTACTTCTATGAATTCTTCGCGCAACAAGCTTTTCGAAAAATCCAACAAAAAATAATTAAATCGTTTTAGGACTTAAATTCATTTTATACGTCTAAGTACACGGCTTACATAAAAGCTTGTCTTTAGAAAGTTTTTTTATTAGTGATTTATGCTATCATAACATGGGTGAATTGGAGTTAATCGGAACAGTCATGGCACACATAGAACCAAACTAAATTGAAATAGATATTGATGTTTGAAATGTTATTTATGTAGTATCATTGGATTCAGAAAATTATCCAAGTTTATGGAATGTTTTCAATTGTAATAATTTGTCTTCACAACTAAGAATGAAAGAGAGCCATATCATACTGTTACACCTGGTATTCATACCCCTTTTGAATCGATTATCAGTGTATATATAGAAAATATTTTTCAGAATATATTTCATAATTTGGCACAATTCTCTCTTTTCCTTTCTATCGCCCTTGTGGTCTCCGACCGTGAATAATCTGATAGTAAAGCTACATGAATCTGGAATAACAGATCAAGGTTACGCCGATGACCTGGTCGTTACTATTAAGGGAAAACATGACGGGATAATATTCAATCGCATGCAAACAGTCCTATACATTATCAGCAGATGTTGAGCGAAGGGGGGAATAAATGTGAATCCTAGCAAAACAGTGCTGGTTACATTCACAAGATGTTCGAACTTGAAACCCCGACTCTGAATGAAACCCATCTAAATTTTCCAAAGAAGTTAAATATTTGAGCGTTATAATCGACCAAATACTAACTTTGAACAGTTACATCAATCTCAGTTTTTCCAAGGCTACAGCGGCAACCTGGAGGTACCACAAAGTATTTCACAAGACATGGGGTTTGAAGCTGAAAATGATATATTGGTCATACAAAACAATCATCAAACCCATGGTCATCTATGCATTATTAGTATAGTGGCCAAGAATTCAACTGTATCAAGTTGCATAAAGTGCAGAGGTCTGGGCATCACAGAGAAATGTTCAGATGCCCCACTGCAGCATTAGAGGTAATGGTGAACCTTCCGCCACTGCACTTGTGTGTAATGAAGGAAGCGGCAGTGAGTGCCTCCTGACTGTACGAGACATCAAATTTGAATGCTCTAGATCTGAATGGACACCTGAAGAGTCTGGAAAATATTCTCCTTGAATCCAGGTAAAAACCATCAGATATTAAGTCAATTAGGCACCACTTCGAAGTGCATTTTGGAGTGGTAATAAACAGCCACCAAACATGCACAATGAACGGGCCTCAACTATGAAGAAATGCAGCAGTTTGGTATACTGTTGGATTCACGATGATCGAGTGGCAGTAACGGATCCTAGTTTTAGGCTCTAAAAACCCCTAGGTAACGCCCCAACAACTTTTCGAACAGAAATCCATGTTATAGAAATTTGCGTCAATTAATGCTCCGAAAGAAGCTCCAGGGACGACAACAATCTGTATCCTATTAGACAGTCAAGCAGCACTCAAAGCTCTTAAGTCACACACTTTTGAGTCTAGACTAACTTGGGACTGCAAACTCTCCCTGAGATAACTGGTTACTAACAATCAGGTAACTCTGATGTGGAAGTCAGGTCACCAGAGAATGAAAGGCAATGAAGAGGCAGACAACCTTGGCAAGGAAGGGACAAACATCCAATTTCTTGGCCCAGAACCCTTCTGTGGTCTTCACGAAGCCCACAATGAAGAAGAGTTTCGGCGCTGGGAAGCCGACCAAAGCAAAACCTACTTCAATACGTTTCCAGAGCAGCTTCTCGAGTTGGACACAAAAAACCTGAAACTGGTAGACTAAATAAAATTTCCAAATCATGCTCTATTCGAATTGAACAGAATGGGTAAATTTACTATACCTAAACCACTCGTTTCAAAATCGAAGAAATGGTTTCTGAATACCTAGCGCTCTTAGATTAATGTTCATATGCTTTTTCCACAAGAAAACTATTTGCGATAGGTTTTCGCACATTTGTTTCAGAAACATCCAAAAACAAAGTTAGATCGCGATATACTGTAAAACTACAGAAATCACATTCCATTCACTCAGAGAGTGGAAATTAGGAAAAGCCTCAGTGCGAGCACCATGATAGGAGTATATTCTGAAAATTTCAAGTTGATGACTTGGTTGACTAACTGACGCAAGTCATTGCCGCTCATGATACAAAGTTTTTTTTCAACAGGAAATTAATAAGCTTTTGATACTGAAAAGAGAAACATCCTCAACTAAATATTGAATGAAATGATTTTTCTGTGAATTGAAAAATTCACGATAAAAATGAAGTTATTTCTTGTGGATGTCCAACAAAAAACAACTACTTTTCCGGCCTAAGCCACGCTGGATATTGAACTACATCTGATAGATATTCTGAAAGGACCCTAACTCAAAAGAAAAAATCTGGAATTGAAAACTTGCATTTTCATTCAGATAGTTATTTGATTTTCTATTCCAGTCCTTATTGAGAATTCATATAGATGAATGAGGCAAAGAAGAATGTTTTCCAAGAGAGAGTACCCACCAGAAATCATTTGTAACATTGACGCAAGAGAGGCATCGCATTCACTAGGTCTTCAATATATTTTTGTCGACGAAAACCTATGTCACGCTTCCACAATCATCAGGAAGACCGGAAGAAATGGGAAACACATTTTCTAGAAGCAATCTCACTTTACAAAGATGGAAAAAAATAAGAAACATTTATTTTGGAGGGATACTTTGAAATTAGTGTTTTTCGATATTAAAACAGATGTAGTTCAAGGTCCAGCGTGGGTTTGGCCGGGGAAGTAGCTGTTTTCTGTTAGACATTCACAAGAAATGAGTTGATTTTTATCGTGGATTTTTCAATTCACAGAAAAATCTTTCTATTCAATATTCAGTTGGGAATGTTTCTCTTTTCAACATGAATACCCCACAAGAGGTTATCTTGAACGATGTAATATAGGAACTGAAGTTTATGTTTCAGTCGCAGATGATTCCACAACTGATTTTATGAACAATTTGTTCATATTTTCAAATAAATCAATCTTCTGATACTCTTCATAATGATATATCAATGGCAATCAATCATATCGAAATACTTGCCCCATTGCTAGATATCCAATAACTGATATTTAACTCATTACTATCTAATCCGGCCGAATAAATAAAGAAGCACTAATGAGAAACTACTTTTTCAAATAGTTTTTATTTTATCGTCTGTTCTCGTTTTCACAACAGGTATCAGTAGCACATAATGGTATGAACTCTTTTAGATTAGATGATGATATAATACGATTGGATCACATCACATATCTTTAGTGGATCACATAACTTTAGTCGATTCAATTTACTTTGAAATTGTATACAGTTGTTATTTTCAGGGGTCGATCCACGCAATGCATTCGCATATTGAATAGGCGTACTACTACTACTGATAAATATATCCTCTCAAAAATATACGTAGAAGTTTCCGTAGAACTTTGCTGGGATATGAAATATTTTAGCTTTATGCTCAATGGGAGCCTCAAGCCTAGAATTATCTTTGAACTTTGCCATATTTGACACTCTTCAGAATGTTTCAACACATAGGAATAGTCTAGGTAACAAACTCAAAATGGTTGTAATTTTCTCTAAAATATGAGTAAGCGCTTATTGAATTCGGAATGATGTGTGAAAACTAGACAAAAGTTTCAAACCCGCACATAAACAATTGCAAAATTTATTAAGAAATGGAGATAAAAAAGGGATTTAGTGTTTTGCAAATAACTCGAATTAGCATTTAAAAATTTTAGGGGACCTCATAAAGAGGACGAAATTTCAAATAAAAAAGTCTTGTAATCTCGGACCTCTATCGCTATTATTAATAATTTTAATTTAATGTTGAAAATAGATCTCCGCGCGACGGGCGCTAAGCCGTTATCGTTACCGTTTATATTTCAAGTCGGATAATTATTGAACAAAAGCCAATAGAGTTATTTCGGTTCGTGTCACAACTATTTATGAGAATATGACATTATATTTTCAATTGTTATGATCTATTAGTTAATAATTATTAAAGTTAACAAAAAGATTAGAAAATTTTGATTTTTTTATTTAAATTAAAAATTTTATATATTAATATATTGATTAAATATTTTTGGATTTTTCTGCCATTTTACGTATCAGAAAATATATTTATTTGAAATTATATATTTCTTGGAATTTTTTTTTTTATATAGTTTTTCATTTTGATTATTTAAATACATGATTAAAAAAAAATGTTTGTCTTTAATCAATCAATCATTTGCGATTCCCTACGAATTTGAAAATATGGATTTTTTTTGCTTATAATTCTTCAATAAACAAACAATTCATGATGAATAATCACTAATGTGTTCATATTTTTTTCATAGAAAAAAATACGAAAACGATCTTATGAGTTCAAATGTAAAAAAAAAATTTTCCCAGTCTACATAAGTCAAGGCGGCCATTAAATTCATTAATTTATCATCATCTAAACTATTTCAGATACGATAATTAGCAGTGGCATTTTTTGTCAAATGATCTATTTTGGAGAGTTCTACATCCACTGAATAAAAACATTTTAACAAAAAATTAAACCGACGAAAAAATAAACTGAAAACAGAAAATAATATGAACTTATAACTGAGGTCCTGAACTAATTTAAGTAACTTATTTTGAGTCGCCGCCAAACAAACAAACGTGAAGCGTAAAATGGTGGAGAGTGCGCGGCGGCGGCGCGTCCCTTCGCCGGAAATTGCCAAGCGTTCTCGAAGTCAATATCAGCGAGACAGCTACCCGAATGGGCACATATGTGAATGCATACGTTGTTGCGAGTGGTCGTGTGAAGAGCGTATTTTTGGAATGAAATTGTATATCGCTGGAGATTTCGCGTTGCATTTTTATGTTATTTTGTGTTGATCATTTCTTTAAAATAATGTAATGATCTTCGTTGATCGTTTGTTTGGCGCCAACACAAAATTAGTTACTCACATTAGTTCAGGAGTTCAGTTATTGAGACTAAAAAGGTTCATTCTATTTTTTTATTTTCATTTTCTTTCTTCGTCGGTTTAATTTTTTGTTAAAAAGTTTTTTTTTCAGTAGCTTAATTCTACTAATTACTACCTACTCAATTTGGATTACTTTCAAATTACTTAGCCACTTCACTTCAACTATTAACTATCATATACCATATCTAGCTGGTACCAGCGACTTCGTCCGTGTTGAATTTTTATTTTTTGTGATTACTATTACAAATTTACTCACCCCTTTAGGGACGAGATTTCTAAAGATACTGAAATACGTATTTCTTTATTTGTAACAAAGACCTCAGGTACTGATTTTCATGCCCCTTACTTCAAAACTAACGGAACCCTCATACAAACTTCCCCTCCCCGTTTCACCCGCCTAGGGGTTGCACTAAAACATGTATATATTTATCCCTTACAAAGACCTCAAATACCAATTTCTATGACCCTAACTTGGAAACTAACGGAACTCCTATACAAAATTCCACCCTCCATTAACCTCCATACAAAATTTCACCCTTCATTCCACCCCTTTAAGGGTTTTTAAAAACACTGAATCACAAATTTCTTCTATTTGTAACAAACACATCAAATATCAATTTTTATGACCCCAACTTGAAAACTATTGGAATCTCTGTACAAACTTCCAATCCCAAATTAACCCTTTGGGGTTGAATTGCCAAAAACATCGATAGATGTAGATAGATAGAATGAGAGTATGTTGGCGGACAGAACCATCAGCATGTAGGCCTCTCCATCGGCCTTCTAACTGATACCTTTTACACACACTCCGGGTTCAGAACGATACTCCCGAAGTGCTTGTTTAGATAACAGTGTCCTGTGAGGAGCCCTACCACTATTCTGATGTCTTTTCTGCTCAGTGTGAGCAGAGTTTTGGCCCTCCTGGTAGAAGGTCCGTCGATGTGGAGTTTTGATTGTCTCGTGCCAGGAGCCTCTTTCCATGCCTCCTGGAACTTTACTCCCAGGATTTCCTTCATGGTTGAGACGCTCCATGATCTAGAAACCCCTAGTATTGGTTCCTTTTTTTTTATGTTCTGGTTCCCACGAAAAGGGATATCCTGTAATGTTCAGAGAACATCGTGGGAACCAAGGGAAAGAAGGTAGGAGTTGGTGTTCTTCTTAAATTTCTGGAGGTTGTATGCCTCGGGGAACACCTCCCTAGGCAATGAGTTCCGAAGCCTCGCTGTTCGTTGGATGAACGAATCTTTGGGAAGTGATGTTCTGCAGGTCTCCAAAGTGACCACCAAGGGGTGTGATGACTGACGGGTTAGTCTCGAAGAGACTGCCAAAGCAGGAACGATTGTTGATATTTCAGAAGAGCATCGCCCATGAGAATATCTATAAAATAGAGACAAATCGCCAACTTTTCTACGGTATTCCAGACAAGTGAGCGAGTTTGTAAGCGAGGCATCACCGACGAGACGAATTGCCCTTTTTTGGACAGAATCCAATAGCCTCAGGATATGTTTAGGTGCCGCGCTCCAAATATGGGAACAGTATTCCAGGACAGGTTGGATCTGTGCCTTATAGATCATAAGCAGCTGAGTGGGGGTGAGATAGCTCTTGGCACGAAACAAAAAACCAAGTTTTTGGAATGCACTTTTGGCAATGGACCTGACGTGATTTTCCCAGGAAAGGTTATTGCTGATAGTAATACCAAGCATCGATATGGATGACTTCAGTGGTATGGTTACTCCTGACAAAGTTATGTTAGGCACAGTGAGATCGGCTTTTCTAGAGAAAAGACATGCTTGTGTTTTGTTTGCATTGAATTCTACCAAGTTATTAGATCCCCACTCGAGAATTGTTGCTAAGTCCATATTTATATTATTAACATTTCTGGTTTCACGGGCTGATATAGGGGCCCTGGAAGAGAAAGCGGTATGGAGGGTACTATCATCGGCAAAGCTGTGTACTGGACATGAAGTTGCTTTCAACAGGTCGTTGATGTGAAGTAGAAATAGTGTTGGTGCGAGAATAGATCCTTGCAGAACACCAGCATTTATGAGTAGAGTGTCAGATGAAACTCCATCGACCACTACATGGAGAGACCTGTTTGAGAGAAAACTAGCAAGCAGAGAACACAGCTGAGGGGGCAAGCCATAAGACGGAAGCTTGGCGAGGAGTCCCTGGTGCCAAACTCGATCGAACGCCTTGGAGATATCTAATGCCACAGCTAAAGTTTCTCCATACTTTTCAATAGATAGCTGCCATTATGTGAGACGTAAGCGAGCAGGTCACCAGTTGATCTCTGATGGCGGAAGCCATATTGCCTATCGTTGACAATTCCTGAGTCTTCCAGATATTTCATGAGCGATGTTGTTGCTTTTTCCTTGTACCTTTGAAATAATAGATAGCAGTGCGATAGGTATGTAGTTGCTAGGTAGGGCCTTTTTGCCTTTTTTAGGGACTGGCTGTACTCTTGCAATTTTCCAATTGGACGGAAATACCCCCAAATTGTAAGAGTGGTTGAACAACTTGCAAAGAACAGGTGTTAGTTCGGGGGCACATTTCTTGAGAACAATCGGCGGGATTCCGTCAGATCCACAGGCTTTGTTGGTGTTGAGACCCAGCAAAATCTTTCTGATAGTACGTTGGCGAAAGGTGATCTTGGGCATGTGACTGTCAATAGGTGTAATGTTCGGGGGTTGTTTTCCCGATGAATCCAGAGTGGAATTTCCAGCAAATAGGTGCGCAAAGATATTGGCTTTTTCCTGGGCAGTCGCTGCTAGTGTTCCATCTTCTTTGGTTAGAGGAGGAAATGAGCTGGAAGTGAAGTTTCTTCCCACAGGTTTGGCGAAAGACCAAAATGAACGGGATCCGTTAGGACATTCAGCAAGTTTTGATCTTATTTTGGCATTGTGGGCATCTTTTGAGCATTCTGTTGTCTTTTTGCATATGCCTCTAGCCTCGACATATGCTGCTCTGGTCTCAGGGCCCGGATTTTTTAGCCATCGATGGTATGCTGCCTGTTTGGAAGCCACAGCTCTAGAGCAGTTTCTGTTAAACCAGGTCTTATCGGATGATGTTCTTCTTTCGGTGTGCGGTATGTAGGTTTGCATCCCCAACATGATGATTTCAGAAATTGTCTCAGCACATCGTGTTGGATCTACTGGAGAGAAACAAACTCTCTTCCATGGAAACGCTTAGAAAAACATACGAAGACCTTCCCAGTCGGCCGAATTGTAATGCCACATGAGACGGGGTGGTATTGTGCAGCTCGATGGTAAATGGAAAGAGCATGTTGTGGAGATGAGGGTGTGATCAGAGTTTCCAAGTGGGGCACAAACTTCTATTCTATACGGGTCAGGATTGGTTGTGAGGAAAAGATCTAGTGTATTGGCAGACTGGTTGTTGACATCAGGGATGCGGGTTGGTAGCTCGACCAGTTGTTCTAGACCATGAGTGATGGCGAAGGCCTCGGCTTGACGACCCGCATCATCTGTTTTGTTAGAGAATTTGAGCCAGGCAGCGTTATGTACATTAAAGTCTCCCATGATTATGGTTTCAGCTGTTGGATGGTTCTCCTGAATGTAGTCCAGTTTGAGTGATAAAAACTCAAAGAGGTCGTTATATGAAGGTTCATTAGGTGATAGGTAAAGGCAGCAGAGGAACTTAGTCAGTTTGGTATCAGATAGCTTGAACCACATCACATCAAAGTCTTTCGGTTCCAAACTCTCTTCACGCTGGCATGAAAGGTTAGCCTTAGCGTAAAGGCAGACTCCACCTCTGAACCTGAATCGAGAATGGAGTTCGTAACCAGGACAAAGCATATGGACCTTGTTGGTGGACGAGTTGGTCTAATCGTTGGGGTTTTTGCACCGTGTCTGGCCAAATGGTCGGCCTGTTCGTTTCCGGGACCCTCAGTAGCTTCTCCTTATTGGCGATGGATGCCTTTGCAGATCGTCAATGCATTCCGACACCAGCAGCGGACTGACTGATACCAGATGATCCCATTGGTGGGGATCAGACGGTGCCCTATTTGCTCCCAGTCCTCCCTTTCAGAAATGACTGACTGCGTCCTATTGCTGAATCGTATGACAGGTGAATGATTGCCTCCGGCATCTAAAGGAAAGGATAATCCTTTACAGTTTGATTCCATAATGGAGTATGTCCATACATTCCCCCGCTCCGCCATTGGTTGGAGCTTCTCAAGCGAGCGATGGCGTTGCGTGCCTCGTGTTCAATGAAGAGGTGCAGGGAAAGCAGTCCCATGAGTGTCTCCAGAGCCCTAGTGGGTGCCGTATTCATTGCACTTGTTGTCGCAAGACAGGCAAGTCTTTGTACCCCATCTGAGTTTTTGATTTACCGGATGTTGTACCTTGCAACCATACGATGGCTCCGTTCGTAATTATTGTCGTGTAGATCCAGTATAGAATCTTGGGACTGAGCCATCACGTACTGCCAAAAGCCCTTCTGCGTGCCCAACTTGTATTCGATTTGCTCGTTCCAGTTTAACTTGGAGTCAATGATGACTCCAAGGTTTATGACTGAGCTTTTGTATTGCAGGGACCTCCCATCGAGTTGGACGTTTGGGAGGTCCCTTGGTTTGCGTTTCCTGGTTGACATTTCTGAAAGACGTATTTTTTATTCGTAACAAAGACCCCCAAATATCAATTTTCATTATCCTAAATTTTTAAACTAACTATACAGAATTTTAAAGAATCCTGAAACACATTTATCTTTATTTGGGAAAAAGAGCCCAAATACTAATTTCCATGACTATAATTTCAAAACCAACTGTACTTTCATTTTCACCCCCCTTCTCACCCACCTTGTCACCCCTTTAAGGATGAAATATGAAAAAAAAATATGCTGTCAAAATTTTAGCTCTTAGGTCCATCGGGCGTTGATCGTATATCAGTCAATCAGTGAGTCAGTTAGTCAGGACATGTAATTATATAATTATAATGTTTATTGCAGATTGAAGATGAGTCCATAGTTAGTTTCAACTCAGTATATAGGATAATATTTAAATTTTGCTGTGGTAACATATTACATATTAGTGCAAATAAACAATGGTTCCTGCAAAGGCAGTGTCTGAGTGCAGGTACTTTGGTTATGAGTACTGTTTCAATATGTGAGGATCTGTAATGATGTACATATTACCCCAAACACGAGATAGCTGCTGTGAACCGTCGAGGAGATATCATGACTGTCTTCGGTCTCCATCATCAGATTAATTCCGGGCCTCCAATATTGTGGTGTCATCAGAACTACATATGTGTGCCAAGTTTCGAAAGAATCGGTTCATAGGTGTAAAATTAATAAATCATCCCCTTTTTTTCTACCCTGAGGTGTGTAATTTTTTTTCAAATTCAACTTCGAGGTATACCCTATCCATCAAAAAAGAATCATCAAAATTGGACTTTTCTGTGAAAAGTTATTAAGTAAGTGAATGGTAATACATAAAAAAAATATACGCGTCGACTGGAGAACCGCCTCCGTTTTTTTCGTCTGTTAAAAAATGCTTCGTCTTCTAGAACACCCTTCACCTTGAAATGGACATTTCCAATCTGAATTGAATATTGAATAGAACGTTTTTCCTTCAAATGTGTAAAATGTACAATCACTTGGGTTTCAATCCCTATATTGATTTATCTCGAAAAATAATTACTAATAATTATGTATGAAGTTCAACTTTGAATTCGGTCAAACTCCGATGGTCCATTCTGAAAATACTTATAAAATTAGACGCGCTTGTTTACCCTCTGTGTTACCCAAATGCGTCACAATCATTCGATTAATTTTGCTGAAAAATATCCCAGCAAGGAATACAGAACTATGTAGATATAAACAATGTGGAAATTCCGTTCCCATTAGATTGACGGTAATACCAAAAGAAATATAAAGCTGGGACGCGTAAGTACCTTCTTAGTCAGATTTTGTTGCCTTTGAAGGTCCAAAATTATTCAAATTTTGACATAGATTTATGATAAATACATGTTCTCTGCTAATACTTTGCAGACGAATAATTTGGTCTATTGTAATTTGCATTTGATTGAATTGAAATTTGACTACATCTTGAACATTCTAAATGATATACTGATAGCATGAAGATACTTATGGATATTTCATTAATACGTGACGAATGTTCTTAGAAACTATTAGAATGATACGAAAAGGAAAATCATAGAAATAATAAAAGTCTAGAGATTCTAATAATTGAACACTAAACACTAAATCAAATTGGGTAGTTTCAGGAACAATTTGGAAAAAACAATTGCTGAAATCAATAGTAATGTGATCAGTGAATAGCGATCTGACAAACACAATCACACACAAAAACATTCAAAAAAGTAAAATAGGAAAGGAATACGATGAAACTAGCAAATTTCAGGAAGCTACAGTACGATCTCTTCTAGAAATATAATCAATCGGTTGTTGACGGGACAATTTTAAAAAAAATCAATGCTGTAAAAAGGAGCCAGATACAGCAAACGAAGATCATGATTTTTCAGAGGGAATACGTAACCCATTCGCCTTTTCTCCTTAATCTTCACTCTCTTTACATTTACCCATAGGTAGCATTTTTTTTGTAAGTGCCAAGTAATAATGAAACTATTAAGAGTGTCGCACAAACTGACAATGACCCAGATATCTAAAGACGTCGTTGCTCGTCAGTGTGTTACTCTTCAAATCGAATATAGGAATATAAAATACTACACTGAAAAATTTTTTTTGCGAAATTACAGTGAAAATCGTTGGTTATATGTGGCCTACGATATATACTGTAATTGATTACCATCGAGTTTGTAAAATTATACAAATGAACGGGAATTTCACAACTGCATTGTGAAATTGGGTAAATAATTCAGAACATTAGTATTACAACAAATTAATGAAAATCCAGCATGTTATTTTATTTTCCAGCTTATTTCCACATGACTATTCGTATTTGTGGGTTGTGAAATTAATTGAAACTTGTGAAATATCATTGTGAAAATACGCTTCAAACTGAGAGAAATTGCTATTTCACAGGCGATTTGCACAATACATATGTGAATGTACCTCAAGAATACTGGAATGGAATGTATATTCACAGATCAATTCTACAGAATTGTAGTGGAATTACACTGTGAGAATACTCTCAAATTGGTGAATTCACAAAACTAATGTATTTTTTTCTTGTAGAATCACTCAATAAGGGGACTTATTATTTTAAAATAATAATTCAAAATAGCTATTGTGATTTGCATTTGATTGAATTGAAATTTGACTACATCTTGAACATTCTAAATGATATACTGATAGCATGAAGATACTTATGGATATTTCATTAATACGTGACGAATGTTCTTAGAAACTATTAGAATGATACGAAAAGGAAAATCATAGAAATAATAAAAGTCTAGAGATTCTAATAATTGAACACTAAACACTAAATCAAATTGGGTAGTTTCAGGAACAATTTGGAAAAAACAATTGCTGAAATCAATAGTGATGTGATCAGTAAATAGCGATCTGAAATCCAATCACACACAATAACATTCAAAAAAGTAAAATAGGAAAGGAATACAATGAAACTAGCAAATTTCAGGAAGCTACAGTACGATCTCTTCTAGAAATATAATCAATCGGTTGTCGACGGGACAATTTTTGTAAAAAGCAATGCTGTAAAAAGGAGCCAGATACAGCAAACGAAGAACATAATTTTCTAGAGGGAATACGTAACCCATTCGCCTTTTCTCCCTAATCTTCACTCTCTTTACATTTACCCATAGGTAGCATTTTTTTGTAAATGCCAAGTATTAATGAAACTATTAAGAGTGTCGTACAAACTGACAATGACCCAGATATCTGAAGACGTCGTTGCTCGTCAGTGTGTTACTCTTCAAATCGAATATAGGAATATAAAATACTATAGAAATTTGTCCATCCTTTGAACCTTTTTTTTCCCCATTCATATTCTCCCACTACATTTTGAGATATAATGAAATTGTTAGTTGTTTTCCCATTCATTTCTCATCGAAGGTCCTGAAAGCATTCCAGCCCGCTACTTCTAATTAAAATATATATCAAGTTTTATTTCCGAACCAGAAAAAAATCACTAGCGATAAATATCTTGGACACCCCATAAGTCTGACCTGGCCGAACGCCGCAGCGCGGTAGAGGCAGAATCTCTTGATCTTCATGTGAGGTAAAAGGTAAGCAGAGGGTATCAAACATGGGCGTACGCTGAAGAAGTTTTCGAATGTGCACATTTCAAAAAAATACATGAATATTGATAAATGATTGTCAAGTGAGACAAACGAAAGTCTCACTAGACGGAGACACGAAAATAAAACATTAACAGTATTTAACAGCTATATTCTGTACATCTCAAATAATATTGAGACAGAAGTGTTTTTTAACAGGTGAGCGCATTATCAGAACTTTGAAGATCCAATTCTATAAATACTTCAGTTTGAACGGTTATATACAAATGGATAAACAAACTGCCAAAATTCACGAAAAACTACAATGATAGCACGCGCAGAAATATCAAATGTAAACCGATTGAAGTGAACAAATCGAACGTAAAGGATATTCCACGTCAAAATACTAGAGGAAATCGTTGGGAAAAGTGCGTCGAGCCGCGAAAATTCAAAGTGGGTGACATCGTACGCATTTCCAAGGCAAAGCATATTTTCCCAAAAGTTTACACGCCCAATTGTACGACGGAATTATTCAAAATCGTTCGACTTCAAATAGGGCGTATATGTTCGAAGATATATACGGTACGGTACCCCCATCAAGGGGAACTTTCACGAACTAGAATTACAAAAAAACTCAAATCCCGACATCTTTCTCATCGAAAAAGTATTGAAAAGACGAGGAAAGAAAATGTACGTTAAATGGCTCGGTTTTGATCAAGGAAAGGAATGCTTATTTCCTATCTTCGTACTCTGGCCACATTTGACGTCACCAGAGAACCTGGATGGTTCATCCTCCATAATTACCCATGTATTTTTCTACTTTTTTAAAGCGTTTTTTTTCTGTAAGTAACATTTTTCCGTCCATTTTTCAGTGTTTATGTTTGCTGAATCATTTGACTTTAGTTTCAATGAATTTTTAGTGCCATAAGCATCTATAGTTTGACGTGAATAAGTGAAAAATGAATTGACTATTGAGTGGGTGTTGGAACCCTCTTCGTGATAGGACACTTGTTTTTCCAACTGTTCTTCGTTTTATTGAAAATATTTGAGGTAATTATAGCTCTCGCAAAATGCTGAAGGGTTGAAATAATTCCTTAGGCAGTGAGTTGAAGATGTTTTTACTTCAGATCATGCCTGGAAGCCGTAGTTTCTTGTAAGAACTATCAACAAGCTCTCAAAAACTTCACTCAAATTTTCAGCACATAAAAATATGGAGACTCATCAATTCCTATTCATTATAATGGACCCAAGTTTCCACAAATATTCCCAATAAATCGAAACAACGAAATGCCCTATCACAAAATGACGTTTGAAACGCGCTTAGCATCAGTTCAATTTATGGGTTATCCACAGAAAACGTGGGCATTTAGAGTTCTAAAAATTCAATGAAGCTGAAGTGGATAACTAACACTAACCAGAAACACCCAAAAAATCGACAGGTTTTAGTAAAAAATACCAGAATAAAAGGTTTCGAAAATCGTGAAAATGCATGGGCTCGTATGGCAAACCAACCGTAGTGGTGCCAGGGTGACATCACGTTACTGGCGGAGAGCGGAGGGAAAGGCAGATAAAAACGACGAACTCGGCTATAATTTCTGATGTATAATCATTGGGTTTCGATAACACACATAACAGTCGGATAGCTGATGACGCAATAGTCTAGCGAACAGCTGCGTCGTGTATGGCGTAGTTGGTGGTCGGGAAAACATTGTAAATACATTTCGCGCCAACGAGACGGCGTCAGTCAACAGTCGTTTATTGTTTGAGTAATATGTCAACCATAACGAACACCAGCCTCATCTCACCGCTATCGCCCGAAGACTATCATCGTGAAATCGATGAAATTTTGGAGAGGTACGAGATGGCAGCCAAACCTGGGGACCACTACCCATTAAAAACGTCGTTTCCCATGACTGGCTATGTGCCAGTCATCATTCTAATACCGTTGTACCAGTTCAGCAGGATATCGCTCAGCACCTACGAATGGATCCTGCTTCCCGGACAATAAGGATGACTTCTGAATGGCCTCCCCTAATCAACTATCCTCCAGACCAAAATGATGATGTGGAGTACTTGTATTTGGACATTCGCAAAGTTACGCAATCAGTTTTTGAAGATACCAAGTTGGTACGAGTGGAAAAACACGTAGTGAACAACTACATTCTCAACCAGAACGAAGCAGGACATCTGTTGTTCGATCGAGTGGCCATGTAGGAGCATATAAACTTTTGTGTTCATTATTATAACATAATGATTGTTTATTTAGGGAAACGTATTACAATACATTGGTATCAGAGATAAATTAATAATAAATGCTGTATATGTAATAATAAGAATAGGCTATTTTGAGGGAGGCAATGAAACATTAAATAAACCTTACTAAGTTCATTTGAGAGCTTGTCTTCAGGTATTTTCAGTCTGTTGGGGGTTAACCAGCTGGAATGTGGCCTATTCATACACTAGATCCATAGTTGGCGACTGAATGGAACAAAAAACATTAAATATGCGGTCGGGGGGCCCCCGTCAGGAACGAAGTTCATTTACTCCTTTCATCATCTTCCATATCACTCCCCATATTTTGATGTGTTGGACTCTGCATTATTTTCACACTTCGAAAATGTTTGGATTTTTCTTCACTTTCGTCAAAGTTGTGGTGAACAAAATGTTTTTTCTGGGCAGAGGTTTTTTAGCGTCTTTTTCTCACCCCCCTTTCCATTCCCCACATTTTGATGGGTTACACTTTCTTTTCGTTTCGTTTTTTGAACTTTTTTCAGTTTTTTCAGACTCTGCGGTAACCTCGGCTCAGGCGGTCTTTTCGGCCTCGGCTCGGTGCCTGGCACTCCAGTGTCTTTATTAGGGTGAATACTACTCTTCTTCACACTATGTTTAGAAATGTAATCATTGAGTTTTTCGACTTCACTTGGGGGAAAATGATACACTATATCGCATCTTTTTCGGAGTTCCTCGGCTTCTACTACCGAACAGCTGGCGAACAGATTTAAAAGCTTGTCACGCAAAAATATAAAATGTTTGTTCATACTCACATCCATATTCGATGATCTCGAAGAACCCTAGATACCAATTATGAATAAATTCAGCTCATAAATCATAAAATTTGTCCGCCATCTTGAATTATCGAACTTTGCCTTCTCTGATCCCAAAAACATTTGAATACTAATTTGAAATAGAGTTGAAGCACAAATCACAGAACTTATCTGCAATTTCGAAGCCGAAATAATGAATTGTTGAATTTTGATAAAAAAATCATATCTACCCCAAAACTTACCAGATACCGATTTTGATTCGATTCTGAACCGAACACGTATGCCATCTTAACTTTTCAATATATAACATATATATTTGTTGACTGGATGAGAGAAAGTGGATCAAATTTTAATTGTATACAAGATTTAATTAACGACGGACAGGTGAAGTCGAAGCATACTTGGCCTTTCGGAGAATATATTATTTCCCGTTTTCAAACCCGAGTAGGATCTGGTGCAGTATTTTCATGATATGCCGAAGTGTTTTTCCAATGATTATTTGTGATTTATTCGTAAATTAATCTTTTAGGCACTCAAAAAATTAGAAGGTTCATACAGGCCACAGTTTTAAAAGAACTTATTTACAAATTCCCAATATAAAGCATACAAGAGATTATTGCAAACGTGATAAAAAATACAATATCAAACTTTCATATAGAGAAAATTCTACATTTCAAAACTTAATTTGATCGACAATTATTCAACAAAATGAATATCGTAAACGATATTGTTCTCTGGATTGAAGAAAAAGTTTTCTAAATAATAATGAGCGTTTCAACGAGAAAATGAGATTAAATATGTAGACAAATGTATTGGGAAGTTAGATAAGATTGTGTACCATTTCTGCGTAAAAAGTAATTTTATCACGATCAACTGGGATATCAAGGTCAGCCGAGTTTGTGTCATTAATTTTTACCGTGTATGGTAAGTTTTTGTCATGTTACCTATTTTAAAATGAGTATGAAATAATTACTGTTTAATGGTTTCAATTACCTGGTTATAACTTCTCATTTTATGCAAAATATTGTTGTTGTTTATATTTTATCACTGCTCACAAAAGTTATCAACGTATTAAGAGCGAAAAGTAATACAATATTACTACCACCTGAATATTTGGATAATTTTCATCTGCGATAATGTTCATTATTATAAAACTATGGCGCGGTCAGTCGGAAAGGATTGATTTCAAAATTTATTAAGTGATTCTAAAATTGCCATCAAACAAGCTAACGAATCATATATCAGAAACAATATTTTCATTGGAAAACCCTTGAGTATTTCTCTCTTTGTGTGAACCTTGAACTCTACTAGTTGGAGAAGGATATAAATCTAATTAAACGCTTCCCAATTCCATTATATAGTCTGACTCAAATTGAAAGAAAAAAAATAACCAAACTGTTTTCTTCCGGTTTGATTCAACTATAGAATTCCATAAAGATATAAAGAAAATGAATTAATATCCGAAACACTTCTGATAATACAAAAGTTCACATAGCTATGAAACAGAAGCACATGGATATAGACAGTACTGACTTGGGTTTCAATTTCAGTATCACTTCGAAAAATAATAACTAATTGAATGAAATGGAAATAGATAGGAATGATGTAACTTTTCTTTTCCCCTTCGTGATATTTATTTGAGTTCTTCGATTTCATGGACAGTGAGTCAATCCTGCATTGGTTCAACTTCGAGTACAAAGAATGGAAGTATTCCACAGTCTGATGGTATTTTCTTCTAATCTGACGACTCTTGCTTGTGAGAGTGTATGGAATGCAGGAACAGTTTGAAATGATTATCCTTAGCTTGATGAGATTATATGTTTGGAGTGTGTTTGTATAACAGAATTCGGAGGACCTTCAGAATGGAATTTCAGTGACATATCGTTCCTTCCTCAATTTTTTATTTTGCAGGTTCAAACAATTGAATTAATAATGAGAACAAAACCAACTATTAAATTTCTTATTCAAATTAGTCACAGAACTGTCAGTGATAATGATACAAGCCTACCTTTTTCACCCGACTACGGCAAAGCAAAAAGGAGGGTTATGATTTTGACCGGTACGTATGTGGGAATACTGGGTATGTATGTATGTATGTTCATCTGTTCCCTCATAACTTCTAAACTACTTATCATAATTTGACAACTGAGGTATCGTTGGAAGCGTCTTGATCGGGCGCTGGTTGAAGGATATGTGACGTCCCATCAAATTGATCATGGCGCCCTCTAGAGGAGCTAAAGTCATAATACATATACAGGGTGAGTCAGAAGTTCTTTGACAAACGTCAGGAGGTGATTCCTTACAATATTCTAATATGAATTGTTTGAGTAAATATGTGCCCGAAAACGCTTCGTTTCCAAGATACAGGGTGTTGAAGTTTTATTTTTATTTTCGGTTTTTTTTCAAATAACTTTTGGAATACTCACCTTAATTGAACGAAAATTGGTATTGAGAGGTTTTTTGAAGTGTCGAATTCGAACCTGATGTTATTATTGCTCTCACTCGTAGGGAGCGCCACCTACACGTCTTTTTTTTTTGAGATTCATAACATTTTTGAGCGTAATTCTTGCAGATTTTTCAGTGAAAAAATCAATTCCTCCATCATATCTACGTGAAAAAGCTACCTTTGTTACAAGTCGTTATAAGCAACCGTTTTCTAGATATTTGGACTTGAAAATTTCAAGTCGATTATTTGATAATCGATGCGTGTTGAAGTTATTACCATTATTTTGCATTTTTCACAAGAATGGTTAGGAAATGAATTTGAAGTAAGTAGTATTGGTAATTACATATTATCTGACAGTTGAACGTTTTGTTGTTTTGTGGAAATTTCTGTAAGTTTTAAAACACAAATTTTGAAAAAATTTATTATTTAAACAATAATGCTCATTTAACCGATATGCATTACGTTTATGGCCTTGCGGATGGCAATGCGCGCGAAGCAAGACGTATTTACCAGGAGCGATTTCCTTATCGAGTACTGCTTTCAGCTCCAATATTTACCAGTCTCCACCGTCGTTTGGCAGAAACAGGTAGCTTTAAGAGGGCAGCTGATATCTTCGGAAGACCACAAGCAGTCCGAACGCCAGAATTCGAAAAAACTGTTTTGAACGCTCTCGAGGAGAATCCAGAAAAAAGTACAATAATAATTGCTGAAGCTCTCGATTCTACTCAGTCCACAGTTTGGAGAATTATCCACGATCAACAATTTTATCCATACCATATTCAAGGGGTACAAGCTCTTTTTCCACGAGAATTTCCCCAACGCATTACTATGTGTCAGTGGTTTTTGAGAAATTTGGCTGGAAATCCTCAATTTTTTAAGATATGTACTCTTCACGGACGAGGCAAACTTCTCCCGAAATGCTATCACAAACTTTCATAACAACCATGTTTGGGCTCTGGAAAATCCGCACGCAGTTAGTGGAAGACATTATCAGTATCAATTTTCTGTGAATGTATGGGCGGCAATAATCAATTATTACTTGATAGGTCCTTTCTTTCTTCCGTTCCGACTTAATGGCGCAACTTACAGAGACTTTTTGGGAAACGAATTGCCGGGACTACTTCAGAATGTACCATTAGAATTTCATATCCGCATGTGGTTTATGCATGATGGGGCTCCGGGCCATTTGAGCGTTGTAGCCAGGGAATTCCTTAACACTTTCTATCCAACTCGATGGATCGGTAGGGGTGTAGGAGAACCTAACCAGGCGTGGGCACCAAGGTCCCCAGATCTAAACCCGCTATATTCTTATTTTTGGGGACATTTTGAGTCACTAGTTTATGAAACTTCAGTAGCGAACGAGGAAGATCTAAGAAACCGAATAGTAGACGCCTGTGAAACAATAAGAAACACACCAATAATTCTTGAGCGGGTACGAGATTCAATGACTAGAATACTGAATGTCTGTATCTTCGCTGAAGGTGGCCACTTCGAACAATTTATTTGAATACAATTTAGTTTTCTTTATTTGATTTTATTCTACTTATTCAAAATTTCTAGAAATAAAATGTTGCTATTTCTTACAAATTTTATTAAAACAAATACAGATCTTGCACCTTTTTGATTTTGATACAAAAATAACTATTTCAAACGAGTAAAAATAAATTGAATAGTTGGCGCCCCCTACAAAAAACCAAAACTACTTACTTAAACGTCAAATTTATTTCCTAAACATTCTGGTGAAAAATGCAAAATAATGGTAATATCTTCAACACGCACCGATTTTCAAATGAGCGACTTAAAATTTGCAAGGACAGGCCTCATACTTCAGGGCTGGCCTCATACTTCAGGACTGGCCTCATACTTGATAACAACATTTTCAAACATATTTGAAATCACTGACTTCAAGAAACTACAATATTTTAAAATAATTGAGGCAAAGGACAGACGTTGGTCACCAATCTGGTGAACGTGGAATTGAATGTTGTCAGTTTAATAATTCGGAACTTATTGTCATCGCCTGGAATAATTTCAAGCATCCTGGGACGAGGCCATTTCAATGGAGGAGTGTCATCTTCTTTTGGAAGGACGAGATCGTTCACTTCGAGATTTTCAGAAGGAGTAATCCATTTTGGTCTATTTCGAAGTCTACTTAAATATTCTACTGATCATCTTTTCAAAAAATTTTGTTGAAGGTGGAAACATTTCTGCCAGAATAATACTCTATTTTCTGGAATTTGCGTAAAAAATATTTTTCTGGATAGGGAGTTAAATTAGTGCCAATCAGGAAATGACCAGGAGTTAAACATTGTAGATCAGATGGGTCATTAGACACTGGACAAATCGGGCGTTAATTCAAAATAGCCTCAATTTGTCAGAACAGTACTCAATTCTTCAAGGGTCAACTTTGCAACTCCTAGTATGCGACGTAAATGGTATTCAGTACTTTATATTGCAGCTTCTCACAGTCCTGCCCTATGAGGACTGTGAGGTGGAACAAATATCCACTGAATATGAATTTCATCAGTGAATGGAAATATGATATTGCTATGATCATGATTTTGGAAAAAAATCACATAATTCTTTCAATTGGTTATGAGCCCCGAGAAAGTTCGTAGTGTTAACGCTGTAAATACATGTTGGATTACCCATTCAATAAAATGTTCAAGTGAGAGTTAAAACACTTCTGTTGATAAGGATGAAACAAGTTCTATTGAAATGAGTAACAGTTTTGAGTCGTGTGTGCCCCAGACGTTTATGTTCATGAGTGAGCTTCGAAAAAACTACATGATAATTGGGTGGAAGCAGAATTGAATGTTTTTGACTCCCAGGAACATCGGTATATTCACACCTACGCACAGAAATCCTGAACTATCCAAGAATGGATTCAGGTGGAGTAGGGTTCTGTTGGAAATATGTTGATTTCAATCAGAAATTTCTTCTGAGAAGTGTAGTCGTTGGATTCGATTCAAAATAACATATAAAGCAGCATCATTTTCTGCAACAGTTAAAGGGCCAGTGATTTTACTGGATGGATCTCTACTATTTGAATTAAATCGAAGCATATATGCCACTTATTGGGATAATTAAACTGGGAAAAGCTAATGAAGTAATTATGTCCAATTTTTTTTCTTAATAATTCAGGAGAAATAATATGTAAAATTGTCTTCCTTTGTTCAGGGATTTCAGCAAGGAAGAATTGATTTTACATGGTTCCATTGCTAATTAGATGACAGTTTTTGAATTTGTAATACTCTATTTGACACAAAAGTGGACCAACGAGAAGAATGTGCTTGCATCTAACATAAGGCAATTTGGGAATCTGTATAACGATGAATCGATGAAAAACGCAAGTTATTTTGAAAATGTTCTATGTCAGGAGGATCATGGCACATAGCTCAAGACGCGGCAAGGTGACTGTTGTGATAGGCGATGTAATTGTCCGAGCATGATATTTCAAATTTTTAAGTTGATGTGCCACACTGCGCCATTTATCGAAAAATCACAATGTCTTCCATTTCAAAAAGAAGTATCGGTGATATCATTCAATAAATTTTTTTTTCATTGTTCTACGTCGATCCGTTCAAAAGTTAAGAGCAGGGGGGGAGTCATTAAACGTCGCACTGTGTAGTCGTCCAATGGCAGTGACTGGATTTTTCTTCGATTGTTGTCGATGTTTTCACATCAATAGTTTGTCTTCAAAAACTCGGAATTCTGAGATCTAGGTCGAATCTACTTCCAAATGAAAATAACTTCCAGGCTTTCGTAAATACATGGGTACATGAATATTTCATTCTTTTTCAAACCGTGTAAGTTAGCAATACTAAACGACACTTATTTACTGCTTACTATTGACGACGCTTACTTTGTCGCGCGGCAAGCAATAAAATGACAGTCCTCAATAAACATGAACCTTGACAATGCCAACTAAGTACAAAAGCCGGGTTTATAGTGATTGAAAAAAAATATCTTCAGTTTGACCTTTTTGTCGGTAGATAAATCCAACCCGTTCATGATCCTCTCCACCCCTGACCACCGTGCTTTTATTTTAGCATCAGAGGAGCAAGGAGGGTGTTATAAAAAGTCTGTAACCCGGGGACATCTCCTAATTGGCAGCCCAACCTGTTATATTATCGAGAATCTGAACCAGAACATTTCGATGGCCGATGCCCATGGACTCCGAAATAGCTGATGACCGGATATGGCCCTGCCGAATGAAAAAATGCGGTGGCTTCGACCGGGTCAACACTTAATGAGCCTCCGTACGAATGCTGAAAAATGTCTTCGGTAATAAAGAAAGAGCGGTTTCTGCCTCAGTCTCCGACATTTGCGCGGTGATTGAGTTATTTTTTTTCGCCAGGAGAAGTGGCCTGTTTTGTGGCTTGTGAGACGTTTCTGCACAAGAATATCACTATTTTTGGTCGGTAAAATTGTTTAGCAAAAATGGATTGATATCTAACAATGCGCAAGCATAATTTAGTTGCTCTGTATTTCAACCAATCTCAATAGTATTACCTGCACTTGCTTCCTTTTGAGTAATATACGACATATTTCATGATAATATTGTTCAACTACCTATTAACCTACCTATAGAGAAGTACAATAAATCGCACGGAAAACTAGCAGGTGGTACTATTTTAATTCATACAGTGTGTCAAATGAAGTTGCAAGTGGAAATATCTCAATAAAAACTTTTTAACAAAAAATTAAACCGACGCAATACGGACCTGAAAAGTAAAAAATAAAATAAACCTTCTTAGTCTCAGTAACTGAGCTCCTAAATTAATGTAAGTAGATAATTCTGAGTCGGCGCCAAACAAACAAGCAAATGAATTAGGTAAGGCGTAAAATGATGGCATCGAGTTGCACGGTGACATTCTGATAATTTTTTTGAAGTAATTTAATGGTGTTCGTTGATTGTTCGTTTGGCGCCGACTCAAAATTAGTTACTAACATTAGTTTAGGAGCTTAGTTACGGAGACTAAGAAGGTTTATTTTAATTTTTACTTTTCAGCTCCGTATTTCGTCGGTTTAATTTTTTGTTAAAAAAAAAATATTTTTCAATTTTTTGTGGCTAAAATCTACTAATTACTACCAACTTGTTTTTTAATTACTTCCAAAATACTTATATTACTTACCCCCCTTACTTCAACTATTACCAGTTAAATAATATGATTATCTACTTTTACTATTTGTTGTAATATAAATTATTTTTGTTGTTCTGGTTAGTTTAATTCATTACTTTGTATATCATCCCATCCTCTCATAGAATATAATGATTTTGACGGATGTGGAACAAAAATAATGTCAGTAGCGATCTGCCATTGTCAACTACGTATGTGTGTGCCAATGTTCACAAGTAAAAAATCAATTATCCCCTATTTTTCCACCCGCAAGGGTGAATAATTTCATTTGAAATTCAAATATCAAGTATATCCTATCTATTAAAAAAAGAATCATCCAAATCGAAGAACCCAGTACAAAGTTATGCCTGATAGAATCGGTTAACGGACCAGAATTCAGAAAGTGAGTGATAAATATCCTTCATTTTGATACCCTTAGGGGTGGGTTTCATCTTTTAAATTCAGATGAGACCACCTTTGAAGTACATCCTATCCATTGAAAAAAGAATTATCGGAATCGGACGTCTCAGTAGAAAGTTATGCGTGATCATACATAAAAAAAAATGATGATAAAAAAAGAATATACGCGTCGACTAGAGAACCTCCTCCTTTTTGGTTTCGTCGGTTAAAAAAAATATACGCGTCGACTAGAGAACCTCCTCCTTTTTGATTTCGTCGGTTAAAAATAAAAATAATGCTCAAACCTGTTTCGAGGCAAAATCGTTCGAATGACAACTCCCCATAGAAAAGCTCTTAAAAAATGCTTTTTAATGGTACCTCCTGGGAGTGATGGCGTAATTGCTGAAAAATATCAAAAAAAAACAAATCCTATTCACATGCAGTGAATTCTTTCTTCTACTGAAGAAAGAAACCCAAGAAACCGCAAATATCGAAGAAATGACAATCAATGGAAAAACTCACAGAACTGGGACGTTTTTATATTCATTGATCGGCACAGGAACAAAAAACACGAATGCAATCACTATTGCTGTTTTGAAATTCAGTTCTGCTGAATCGAAACCGTGCTGTGAAGAGTTTTCGTAGGTACTTACGCAAATGATTTTTGAAATCTCGAGCATCTCCAACGTTGTTAGTTTTGCGAGATTGCTGTTGGAATTATCTTGCATTTTGCAAGTTATTTTTGGGTTGAAAACATTTTACTTTTGTGAATTTTTCCATTTATTTTCATTGCTTGAGTTTTTTGAAATGATTTACCTGTATGCGAAACAGGATAATTGTTTTCGTAGAACTGCAACCGTTTTTAACGAACGTTATAGAGAAAAACATTGTCACGAAAACATACGTAGTTTGGACAATTTGAAATGAATCTTAAATTTTGGTTACGAAATGCTGCAAGAGAAACAGGAATTTGTCATGAATCAGTGCGGAAAGTTTTGAAGCATCATATTTTATTCTGTACGAAATAACAATTTTGCAAGAACTAGGTGATGATGAACCTGATAGAAGAATAGAGTTTTGCGAATCGATGACTGCGCCTTGAACCATTCTTTCTAAATGGGGAGGCAATAAGTTAAACTGTCGTTATTAGAGAGATGATAATTCCTTTTCAGGAAATGGCACACTCAGCATCCTCAAAAAGTGAATGTGTGGGCTGGAAATTATAGAGATAGAATTATGGGACCCTCATTTGTCAATGCCATTCTAAATGGAGAACTGATACTCAATATGTTGGAAAATACGATAGACCTTCTATTGTGGATCGGCTGGACAATCAAATTGACTCAGACGGCAACCGAGTCTTAAATCAGATCAGCTTTGTTACCAACAAGACGATGCTCCACCGCACTGTTACGGCCCTATGAGACAATGGTTGGATGGCCATTATAACAACCGTTGTATTGGAAGGAGAGGACCTATCGAGTGGCCTCCAATTCTCCAGATTTGACCCCCTTAGATTTTTTCTGCAGTTTATGAAACTCAACCAACCTCAATTGAAGAACTTTAGGATCCCATTAGTCGAGAATGCCAAAATATCTCCCTCAAAAAAGCCTTGATAAAAAGTCCTGCATTACTTAGGAATCAACAATCAATATTCAAATTCATGAAATATTTGATGGTATACAGGAAATATTAAAAATAATGATTAATAATAGAGTACGCCCAACTAACATTATAGGAAAATGATACCAAGCAGAGCGGTAAAATGTCTTCAAGAAGTCCGAATTAACCAATTTCTGACCAAATATTCTAGCTTCAACTACTAATCAATTCCAGAGTTATAATTCGAATTATGAAAACCGTAATTGAGCCACCGAATCTCCTTCAAAAACCAGAAAGTTAATAGGCGTTGTGCATAGTATGAAATAACTTGTTATCAATTTCAAATATACTTCGACAGACCCATGAGTCGATAGAGTTATTTATCAGGTTGAATTTTACCTAAAGGTAACCAACAAAATGTGATCAAAATACATGAACTTTCAGAGAAAACTCTCTAGTAAATATAAACCTAATTATTACCTCATGTATGTCCATGTAGTCAGGGAATGAATATATATATATATATATATATATATATATATATATATATATATATTTATATATGTATAATAACTGAAATCCTCGAAGTAACTTGGTCTATTATCAGGTATTGAAGCTCGAATCTATTCGGATAATTATAACCTCATGTATGTCCATGTAGTCAGGGAATGAATATATATATATATATATATATATATATATATATATATATATAAAAATATCTATATATATATATATATAAAACTGAAATCCTCAAAGTAACTTGGTCTATTATCAGATATTGAAGCTCGAATCTATTCGCATAAGAATGGAAGGATACAATTTACTCATTTCAAATAATTTGTTGTCGAGCCGAATTTTATAAATTTATAAAATGCCAATAGAAATTTGAATAGAATCAAACCATACAGGTATACCACCAACTACTGCCAGAATGAGAATATTATCCCAACTCACATTTCCCACAGTCCAAAGATCAGAGATGTTCCCACTTATGTGGTACATAGGAATATTCTACTATGGGCTTCACGTCTTTTTAAAACACTCATCATCCATTATTATGAATAAAAATATGAAAGCAAATAAATATTAATCATCGACGGAAGCCATACAAAACATGATTAAGTTAGGTTATGCCGGTAATGGATGGATTGACAGAATGTACAGAATGATTGCATAGATAAGCTGCGTTCAGCAAGTTCCGTCTGTGGCCAGCGGTAAATTACTGCCATGACGTTTTCAATGGTGCGACAAAATGAAATTCAATAAAGTTGGTCCAGTTGAATCAAATGGGCAGAAAAAAAATTATTGAATAAAGTGCAAGAAAACGAAAGGAAATAGTAAAAAATAAGAGATTGATGTGTTGAAACGATGACTTCGAAAATTTCACCACTTATCGTTGTAGCGTCCGGAAATGTCGAATTCAAGTTTTTAAGGAAATCATGATATTTCTATTTTTTGAGAGGTAGTCACAATTGGCAAACAAATTGATTTTGATATTTTCGGGCACCGCATTCTGCAAAGTTGGCATTCTAAGAGTGCTTTCAGACTATGCGGAACGCGGAAATGTCAAACTACAAATTTTGAGCCAATCACTACACACCATCTAATATTTAAAATGTTATAATTGGCTATTTCTCTTTTTATAGAGATTCCCTCCTCACACCAAGATAACATTATCATCACTGATATATGATGTTCAATTCCAGAATAAACACTTCAATTTCAAATTAAACACTTATTACGGGGGTTTTGCAGTATACATCGTTTTCTTTGAGTAACTATGTATAGGCTAGATATACTTGGTTTTACCATCAACAAGAAGTAGGGAATAATTTTTATTTATATTCCGTATTCGGAATTGAAATGATAATTTTAGTATTTCTGCTCAGAATATCCAATAACAATAATATAAATGTATTATCCACGATTCCAATCCAAGCAGAAAACGGAACGTATAGACATAATGCATGAAAAAATATCCCATAATATTTTATATTTCATCACGTGGCCATAATGTGAAAGGGTCTGAAATCCCAAGATAGGATTAAAGGTTTCTTTCGACTTTGAACAAATCCTATGTGTTCTCAAAGTAAAAATTTTAGGAAAATGCTACCTGGATAGATGCCAGATTTTTCAGCTTGAACCGTACAATGTATTATTTTTTTTCATTTCATAATTTTTATGAAATTGAAACTGGAATATATATATATATCTTTTTGCACACAGTGTTTAGTGCTTCACTCGCGAAGACACTCCAACGATTATTTCAAACACAGAAAAAAAATTGTGAACCTTGTCTAAATAAACGTTGCTATTATTATTATTTCCGAATTTTTTCAGTTTGTTGCCGATATATCCACACTTATAACAACCGAATGGAGTATTTCCCCTTTTGGATCCCTTTTTACAAGCTTTTATTTAGTTTCACTTATTCGTTCGTTCGTTAGGGTCAAATTTTGCAAGTGAATTTGGACAAACTTTTAGTTGTCCGATGGACTTGAAATTTGAAAGATGTTCATAATTCAGGTGACAATGCATTATAGAGTTTTTGGTAGAGAAAAAAACAAAATGGCGGCTCCAAGATGACGGAGGAGATTTGTAATTATGGTCCGATTTGATTCAAAATTGGTATAGTTATTCTAATCCCAATTGGAACGGCAATAAAAATAAGAGCACTACGAGGAGTGTTCATATGCACTGCCAGGCAAATGGAAAATTTATATACTACCAGTGTTTTGTCGTGTGGAAGAGAATTCCTTCTCGAAACTTTTTATGTCGGTCCAATTGGGATTAGAAAAACGAAATGTGGGTGTTTTTGGGGGCGGAGATTATGACTTTTTTGTCAAAATTCATAAATTTGAAATGGCGGCTTTAAGATGGTGGACGAGTTTTTTTATTATGGTCAGATTCTAGTCGAAATTGGTGTGTAGGAGTTTTTAAGTCATCGCTGACAATGATTTAATTATTTTTCGTTGAATTACTTGGTTTCAAAAGGCTTGTCGCGCTAATTGTAATAAAATGTATCCTTCAAAAGTTGTTACTTACCAACCATTCATTGTCCAATGAAATTAATTGGTATTAACTCTCATGAATACTTTGTAAAAATCAAATACTTCGACATGTTCTTATTTACCAACTAATCACTGCCCAATCAAATTAATTGGTACCTACTTTAATGAACACTTTGCGCGACAATCTTTCAAAAACCAAATAATTCAACAAAAAATAATTAAATCATTGTCAGCGATGACTTAAATTTATTTCATACGTTCACTTGCATACATCATTCTCTGCTGTACGTTTCTTGACAGTTGTTTTTTTATACGCCATGTTCATCATCAAAGCTTTCACGAACAAGCATAAAGGTTAAGATACACAACGTACAGTAAACTTGTATCATCTTCTAACCTTCGATTGTTTGTTTTATTATAGTGCGTTTATAAACTAAAATAGGTGGAAATGACAAAAATTTTACCATCAGTCGACTATTCTGAAGGTAATTTTACCTATTTATGCCTTTGACTTATTGAAAATATGTTCTATTATCATTCGGAGAATACATTCAACAAAAAACATCCTTGATAAAAAGTCCTGCATCACTTAAAACTCAACAATCGATACTCATATTCATGAAATATTTCATGGTATACAGGAAATGTTGAAAATAATGATTAATAATAGAGTACGTTTGAATTCAAATATGGAATAAAGTTTGATTTGCAAATATCTATGGAGACCTTGAGAGCAAAGCAACCTCCACAAATCTCCCCATCAGTAGAAGGGCTATGTCACTACGAGCGCACCTCTCCGGTCATCGGTTACTCCCGCACCACCACCACAAAATGGCGGTTTCATGAGAGGGGTGGGGGATGGTGGTTGTATGTGGGGTAGGGAAAAAGGTGGGGGGGATGAGTGGCCTGTGATTGGTCGGAATGGTGGCAGCCATGTTGTGTATGGGAGTGTGTGATTGAGAGTGGGAGGTGGGGAGAGCTGTGATAGGTCGTGGGCGTGGTGATAGCCGCCGGCCGTTATCCAATAGCCGAGCAGCATATTGAAATGGGGGTGTCAACCAATATCCGTCAACGGCATTGGTTGGGAGGAAGTGTCACGTGATCAGTGAATGGCGGCGGCCATTTTGGAAAGTGGGAGGAGCCAGCGATGATGCGGTCATGACTCAACCGACAAGTCTTTGCAGGAATATTATCTACGTCAGCACTTCTTATCAGTTGTTTATTTAAGCGACCGGATATCGGCAGCATCCTTTGTTTACATTGAGATGAGATATCGGCGGCGGCATCCTTTGTGAAAGAGTTTGTTTACATTAACAAGATAAGAGAGTATGCAGCTGCACGCTCGAACCGTGGGATAAGTCTAACGATTACTATTCGTATTTGTATCTAAGCGGACTAAGGCACTGTCGGCGACATGGAAGCAGGACGGATAACTTTTAAAACGTCACCATATATACAGGGTGGATCGAAAGAGTGTTTAGAGGAGGAGAAGAACGAAACAAGTATATATTGGATTTTTTGTTGAAATGACGTCAGTTGAGGTTATGTTGTCGATGACAGAGGAGTATACACGGAAATTGGAACAGTTTCATCGAAAAGTCAGAGCTCTGAACGAAGAGTTACAGTTTTATGAAGAGAAACGAAACATCACAAGAAAATTGAAAAAGTTGAATCTCTGCACGACACAACCATCAACATCGAAATATGATTCAAATGGTACTAGTGACTTTGATTCTGAACACCATCTTATACGTAGACATACCGTATGATGATGATGTACGAGGAGTAGCGGTTTCTTTCAAAGATGGCAATCAGTCTTGGATTCCAATGAATCGAACAGCAGGACTTCGAAGGTTATTCTTCACCACAGACCTGCCACCCCACCTCGAGGATGATAACAACAACAACAACACCATAATCGAGAAATATCAGCTCAAGTTTGAAATGAATGATTCTACAAGTACAGTGATGCCATGGAGAAGGCTTCCAACGGCAGCAGTAGCGATGACGTCACCAACGCCGCCACCACCACCACCAATACTACCACCCTTGGAACATGAAATATATAAGATTTTTGTACTCTCATGTGTTGTTATAACCATAATGTTTTTTGCTTTGGCGAAATTCCTATTCAAAACTGTAAAAAGAAGCTTGGAATCGTCATGTAATATCAAAATAAATGAATAGAGAGTCTAACCTGACTTTTATTTCAAAACGGTGTACGTGACGTGAGCCACGTATACCGTGTGTGGTGTGAGAGAGAGAGAGATACCTCTGACGGTTTCCTCTTTGTTTTCATTTCAAACTTGGCTTTTTTTTCTCAACTTTTTTTTCTCAAGTATTTTCAACTTTTTTCTCATATTTTTTTTTATTTTTTTCTCAAGTATTTTCAACTTTTTTTTTCTCAACTTTTTTTATCAACTTTTTTTTTCAACTTTTTTTCTCAACTTTTTTTCAATTTTATTTATTTCATTTGGGAACTCAACCCCACCTGAAAGAGACAAAGGGAGAAAGGAGAGATGGACAGAAACACTGAAATACACACATACATATTTATTTCCTAAAAAACAATTCTAAATGAAAACTTAATTTGGTAAAATATATGTACACAGCCAATGGTGAAGATACTGCGTTTTCCTCTGGGCACACATGAACTTCCCGGTGTTGTGGTAGGGGCAGTGGTCCAGGGTAGGCTCGAACTTGTCTGTCGACCAATGGCTTGAATCATAGAAGGCCACATCGTAGATATCCACTTGGTACGACAATCCCATTTCCAACAATTTTTCCTTGAGGAAATCGTATTTTTGGTTCCCTCTCACATAAATCCGATCAGCCTGGTAGAATAGGTGTCTCAGTAGGATGTCATCCATGTCTTCATAAGCTATGTAGCCGGTGTCGTATGGAATGCCATGCATCGATTTTTCCAAATATCTTACGGTGCGGCGGTCTTGGGCATCCAGGTCGGTATACGGCACAGGTGTCTTGAACAAAAAGTTGTGTCGCTGACTGCCGACGATTATGGACACCTCCTTAGGATAGAAGATGCCATTGACTTGGAAGGCTTGAATGTCAACGAATGCGATACGCATGATGGCTGGATGATGAATGAACGCCGCCGCCGCGCCGTAGCGATCTATGTCAGGCTTCTCATCGTTTCGGAGAGGGATGATATTCCATCATACAATCGTGAATGATGATGCAATAGACACGAGTCCGATCGGGGAATCCCGCGCTCGATTCGATATCCAATCGTACGTCAACCGTACCGGATTTCATAGTTTCTTCCTGTTTTGAACAATCAATGACGAATAAGGCGCGATATTTGAAACCGAGGTAATCCAAAAGAGCAGACTTTTTCATGGAATTCGTATAGCTGCCGAGAAATTCCGTATAGTTGAAATGCGCTTCGGTATAGTGATTATTAGCGAAATTCAAGTGTAGACGTTCGTTGGGCCAATATTCACCGTTCAAAGACAAACGTATATTTTGAATGTTGACATGTTGGAAGGTGGTAGGATCGACGGAAACGTTATCTCGTACATTAGTTTGGAAACACACGATAACATAGCGTGGCCTTTCAACACTGGTACTCGTCTTAACCGACCATATTTCACGTTGAGCATTTGCGTTATCGAAGGCAATTCGTTCAATTCCCATTTTCGGAACGGTTTCACTATCGGTCTGTCTGTCTGTATAGACCTCATCAATTTTCATTTATTTCCGCATTAGGAAAAATGTGTTTGACTTTCTATTCAATACTATCAATCACAATTCGAGCCGTAGTCGTTCCCACCGCATTATTACCTGCCTCACGTATAATGACACAATCATTATCATTTCGGGCTCTGACAAATCGTAGAGTTTGACGTCCACACGTAATCAGCGGATAATCGTTGAAAACATTGAGAATATGACGGAGCGGTACGAGAAGACTGAAAGAATTGTCATCTTCATTCAAAAAAGGCAAATTGGGGTAATTCCAACCGCCTATAGCCAAATGCTGAGAATCCGTAGGATCGTAAGATAATAGACCTCTAATGGTACTCACAATTCCCGGATCTCGAACCGATTCAATTTCCCGAGCACTCTCGCTATAAGTGCAAGAATCGAAAAGGAAAGCACCCACATTAGGAGCCAATGTAACGTCACCTCCTCCATTATTTAATTCAAGTCTACCTTTAATCAGTAGCAGAGATGAACTCATGGCAAAAAACGAGTCCACCTGATTGATGCAAAATTCCACGATATCGTTGCAATTGAATGCCTTCACGAACGGAGTATAAGTTCTGTATTCGGCTTTACGAATGGACTCGTCAAATTTCGGAGACCGATACAAATCGAACATGGGTGCTGAGATGGAAGCATCATCGTTGTCTCTTCTTCTTTGAAGTTCATTCTGATGAATCAATATTAAATCGATGGAACGGAGAAAGGATTTATTCGAAGAGGTTAACTGCTGCAGCACGACCCGCTCGCTTGAAGGTTTCTGCAATAATGACGTCGTGACGTCACTCGCACCCCTTTTATTACTACCGCTGCCTCTGCTGCTGCTGCTACCACTGTCTATTATTAATCCCATTTGGTTCTCGCGACTCTGAGTTCCAAAACCAAAGTACTTTTTTCTCCTTGAAAATCCACAGGCCTACCGTCTTGATCGACCACCAACACCGTAATGTTGTGGATTTCACGTTGCGGTATTACAGGTAGATAGAGTAAATTCGAAGGTTTTCGTCTATCGCGTAACCGGGGTCGGAAGCTATGGGAAATTCATAGATCGTGTGCGCAGGCGTGTCACCATCGAAGGCTCCCGAAGTAACACTGCACTCGAATCGTAATGTCGACACCTTTATAATGTTTACAGGTAGATCGGAATAATGCATTTCGTTCGGTTGAAGCACCCTCGGAGAAAATCCCAATGTAACGCCTATGCTATCCGTCTCCACGAATGAAATGGCAAAGTATTTACTGAAAATCTCACACTTTAACGTATTATTGTTGGGTTTGAGAGAGAAGGCGGCTTCGCGGTCTTCCGCAGGTAGCGCCATCTCTTTCTGTATGAACGCCTCAATATCGGCAATTTCATAACACCCTTGCGGAAATTCAATGGTACGCAACACGTTAGATCTATCGTAATAGCGGAATTTCCGACCCTTTTCAATGTTCGGTATGGTATTGTACGAGTGAAAAGATCGAAGCGACAACTCATAATCTTTTTCGCATTTAATTCGATAGGGTGCGAGGACAAAGGAGAACACGTGATTGTGACTGTTAACTCTCAGCAACAGCGACATGATGACGAATGACATCACCGCTGCTGTGACAGCATTTAAATACACACACACTTTCAATCATACATTATTTATTCAGACATTAGAAATTTCAAACACAGATGACCACAATTTATTTCATCATAAGTCTGATATTGACGGTTGTTGTAGAAAATCCTGACTTTGCCGCTGCTACCGCCATTCAAATATCTGACCAATTCCAGCATCGGTTTCAAATTCCCAAACGAATCGAAATACTCTACTTCGTCGTTGGTTTTTCTATAAGCTACCCAATGAGTACCGCTGTTTCGTGACAGGTCCATGTTGACGATGGCACATTCGTTCTTTCGAGGACCGCTAGATGGCAGGGTGTCGCGCATGAACACTCCCCGAAAGTGCGGGATTTTCAATTGTTTGGCATATCGCACGATATCGATGTCGTACAGCGCTCTATCGGGTAGCTTTATTGAGAGTTTTTTGTCTTTTTCAAGAAGAGTCCATAGCCACCCTTGACATTCTTCCTCACGTACAACCCCTTGCCTATGGATTCCATGGCCTTGTGATGACGTTTATCCTCGTCCATTTTCTTCTGGGCATTCTTAGCATCCACGACCGTTTTGGCAATGGCTGATGCTCCGCCTCAGTGCCCCAAAGCACTAAGCCGGCGAATATCGGTATCAGAGGTAGGACACCACCTGACTTTGCTTCTTTCCTCACGCTTGTAAAGCGGCCGTTTCTTGGGGACGGTTTCAGGGACTTGGCGATTTTTCGATAACATGTCGTTTGAATGAGGCCTTACTGCGCATGCCCATACCGAGATTTCTCTTAGCTTTCATGGCTCCGGTGACGAGGAGGGCGTTCGCACGTTCTCCAAAACCCGAATCTTTGGCTTTGACTCGTTCCCAAGCTCTATCTTCGAGCACTTTATCCGCCTTGTGTCTATCTTCAAGCAATTTGCTCTGCGAATAAGCAATGTCGTGATGTTTGCAAGCAACGTCCAATGGATTGATACCGGGATCGCCTCGTGCTAACCGTTCTTGTAGCCTTGTTCCAGCTGTAATAATAATAATAATAATAATAATTAAATGCATTCGAGAGCACCGAATTAAAAAAATTGTATTCGATGGCACCGAAATACTATAGGTATATGAAACTTACGTCCACAATACTGATAGCCACCTAGGAGATGAGCTTCAAACGGGAGCTTGTTTATCAGACTGTTGAGCACACCTTCACCCTCGTACACCAACATGAAGACTGACGTCACAGCGATGTCGTCACTAGTTATATAGATTTCAGCTGAGGTTCGATGGGGTGACAGTCTAGGTGGTTAACCCAGGTTGCACGAGGTTGCACGATGTTGCATGAGGTTGCACGAGGTTGCAGAGGTTGCACGAGGTTGCACGAGGTTGCATGAGGTTGCACGAGGTTGCATTAGGTTGCACGAGGTTGCATGAGGTTGCACGAGGTTGCATGAGGTTGCACGAGGTTGCATGAGGTTGCACGAGGTTGCATGAGGTTGCACGAGGTTGCCGAGGTTGATCCAAGTTGGACTGAGCTAGAGATATTTTTCTATAAACATGTTTGATGTGGCAGCGAGTAGAAATGAATGAGTTTGGCAAATGGAAAAAACATGAGAAATTTCACTACCAACTATCCTAGAAAAAATAACCAAAATCAACTAAGAAACGTTTGAGATATATCACACTATTAAAATTTCACCAATACCAATAACAAAAATATCAAGTTTAATAAGTCTGAAAATATCGTACTTTGAACTCACTACGGCAACGCTGTAAATACCTCGACGCGGAGAATCATTATTGACTATCAGCAGATTCCATGCAGGCTCGAACTTGTGTATCGCGGGGATTCCCAGCTGTTCGACTTCGATCTATTATAAAATATTTCATATTCCATTTGTTTTAATACCTTGGATTACCGTGATCGATTCAAATTCGTTTGAGTACATATGGGAAATGATAATTCAAGTGATTGTTTATGGATTGAATGAATAGTTCAAGTTCCAGAGTGTCGTGTTCATTTTCAGTGTTGATTGAATTGAATATTATTTACAAGTACCTATGTTTCGAATGAAAATGAATGGAATTCGTTTGGGAAGGATAATTTCTGGGCATTTTCGTTGGTTGAGATTACATGAGCGTTCTGGCATTATTATTAAATTGACTTTTTCTTTATTCGGGAATAATTTGTACTTTATTTCATATAGACTGAGAGTCGATTTTCTGCTGTAGACTATGAATTTTCCTAGAAAATATGTGGGTTATAGGTTTGAATGCATTTTCTTATTGTTTTCGTGGTTTTTTTCAATAGATTGAGTGTATGCTTGGCTATTTTCATACAGTATGTGTCTATTCTGGGTTGAATGAATGTTTTTTAACGTTTGAGAGGCACTTCCATTAGCGTGTGTACATGCATGACTTCCACGGTGTCCAAGAGTGGATTTTTTCGCTGCAGAGGACGACTTATGTTTTTTCTTCGAAAATATGAATGATGAATCGGATGGAGGTTTGCTAGGTCAGATACATGTTTTCAACGTTTCAGAAGCTTTTTCGACTCATAAAAGTGTAATTTATTATATAAAGAAGATGATTTCGGAGGAGGGTGCGCCATCTGTTGGGCAATAGATGAAAGTCAGTAGATATGCTAGGCGGGTTCTGGCGCCAATCTACGCTTCCGACTGTGCGCGCCACATCGCTAGCGTCGAACCGGCAAGGCGGAAGTTCGGAATTTACACCTGGGCTCTGTCATAGGCGGTTCGTTAAAGGGGTCTTCAGGTATAACGATGAAAAAAAAAATGGCTGCCGTTATAGAAAAATTTTAAGGAAAAAAAATCGTTAGGAGAAAAAAAACATAGCCGCTGAAAAAAAAATAAGAGAAAAATACGGGCCACCATTCTCAAAATGATGAAAGATATCAGCCATCTTCGAAAAATGTCAACCATATTGGAAAATGGCGACTCCAAGAAAAAAAACATGGCTGCCAACTGTTAGGGAAAAATATCAGCCATATTGGAAAAAAGACTACCCTAAGAGAAAAAATAGTCAACTGTAAGGAAAAAACGTCAGCCATCTTGAAAAAATGGCTACCCTAAGAGAAAAAACAGTCAACTGTAAGGAAAAAACGTCAGCCATCTTGGAAAAATGGCTACCAAATAGGTTTGAGACGCTTTGGGAAAAAACGTCAGCTATCTTGGAAAAATGGCTACCACAATAGGTTTGAGGTGGTTTGGGAAATCCTCCGACCGACCTGCTTGCTGTTTCTGTTCCAGGATCATATCCTCCTAGACCTAGCATATCTACTGACTTTCATCTATTGCCCAACAGATGGCGCACCCTCCTCCGAAATCATCTTCTTTATATAATAAATTACACTTTTATGAGTCGAAAAAGCTTCTGAAACGTTGAAAACATGTATCTGACCTAGCAAACCTCCATCCGATTCATCATTCATATTTTCGAAGAAAAAACATAAGTCGTCCTCTGCAGCGAAAAAAATCCACTCTTGGACACCGTGGAAGTCATGCATGTACACACGCTAATGGAAGTGCCTCTCAAACGTTAAAAAACATTCATTCAACCCAGAATAGACACATACTGTATGAAAATAGCCAAGCATACACTCAATCTATTGAAAAAAACCACGAAAAGGTCAAAATTATGAAATTTAACCTTTCACCCTTTCTCGCAAAAAAATTATCAATTCACCTTCCGCAGCGAAAAATCCATACTTGAACACCGTGGAAGTCTGAAACTGAACTATAAAATATCCAAAATACCACTGAACGTTTGAAAAAATCCACGAATACAATAAGAACATGCATTCAACCCATAACACATATTTTCTAGGAAAATTCATAGTCTACAGCAGAAAATCGACTCTCAGTCTATATGAAATAAAGTACAAATTATTCCATCACTGAATAAAGTAAACGGTAATTTTTTTCCAACTCAAAAAACATCCATTCTATAACACTGGAAGTTGATACATTTCCATAAACAAATTTGCTCTTAGCCATCCGAAAAAACAATAATTCAATTTAATAATCCTGAACGCTCATGTATTCAACCAACAAAAAAAAAAAAAATTGTCTTTCCCAAACGAATTCCATCATAATTGAACTATTCATTCAATCCATAAACAATCACTTGAATTATCATTTCCCATATGTACTCAAACGAATTTGAATCGATCACGGTAATGCAAGGTATTAAAACAAATGGAATATGAAATATTTTATAATAGATCGAAGTCGAACAGCTGGGAATCCCGCGCTACACAAGTTCGAGCCTGCATGGAATCTGCTGATAGTCAATAATGATTCTCCGCGTCAAGGTATTTACAGCGTTGCCGTAGTGAGTTCAAAGTACGATATTTTCAGACTTATTAAACTTGATATTTTTTGTTATTGGTATTGGTGAAATTTTAATAGTGTGATATATCTCAAACGTTTCTTAGTTGATTTTGGTTATTTTTTCTAGGATAGTTGGTAGTGAAATTTCTCATGTTTTTTCCATTTGTCAAACTCATTCATTTCTACTCGCTGCCACATCAATCATGTTTATAGAAAAATATCTCTAGCTCAGTCCAACTTGGATCAACCTAACCTCGTGCAACCTCATGCAACCTCGTGCAACCTCATGCAACCTCGTGCAACCTCATGCAACCTCGTGCAACCTCATGCAACCTCGTGCAACCTCATGCAACCTCGTGCAACCTCATGCAACCTCGTGCAACCTCGTGCAACCT